>ARYC01019959.1:0-59051 GCA_000711775.1 Oxytricha trifallax
GCATATGAAATTTAATTTGTATCTTTCAAGCTCAATTTATTGTTAATTTCTTGCTGATGCATAAACTCTAAACTCTCTAATCAACCCCATAAATTTATTAGCTCCATTTAGCGAAGACCCAATTGAAGTATTTAGTATTCCCCCATTAGCTGTAATAGAACTAAGGATTAAACTGTTGTTAACAGCGTTAGATAAAACTTGATTTTTTGTATTAAATAATAGCATCCTTAAATTAGTTTAATTAGAGACTATAGCTAAGTGCACCCAAGAGTTTTATGAGTTAGTTATTTACAGACTGATGTTAAAATAAAAACATATAAGCAAAAGTAATTGTTTCTAGCTGGTGCAGAAGTTGTTTAAGGAGTTATTCTGAAAATTCTTTGACCTTCCACTGTACTAGGGTTGATACTAATTTATCCGTGTATATTCTTGCCATCATTTGTATTTTCAAATAAAACTTGTGTTATTTTGCTTGAGCTAGTTAGGACTGATTAATCCTTAACCCACATTTCAATTGTCATCACTGAGAGAGAGGATTTTATATTCACTGATACAGCTGTATTTGTTGGATTGCTACTTTAACTATTAATTATTCACAATTAGAATGAATCATTTAAATTTAACAATAAAAAATAGCATACTTGAATTCTTAAAGCCGGAAACTAGTCTATTGCTTTTGCAAAGTCCTCCCACAGCAATATAATCTTATGGGTTATACAACTCTCTTATACTACAATATTGATTATTGGCTTCGAATACAAGCTTGCCACTAGTGACATTTTAGTTTTAAAATGTTGGCATTAGTAGATTTTAAGTGAATGTTCTGTTGAAAATTATTCTTCTTGGTAATGATTCAGCAATCACAATAACTTAGTTTAGAAGGAAAGTGAGAGAAGAAGTTGTCTGTTGTGCTATGTTCAATTTAGGTGAATTCTTGGTTGGAAGCGTAACTTAATGGTTAAGAGATCTAATTAGTAAGCCATCAACATACAGGACAGCTTTATCTTGGTAACTGATTAAATTAGACTCTAATGAATTAATTATAAGATAATGGAGGGTCATGAAATGAAAATATGATTAATTAACTTATTTTAACTAATATAGATAAAATTGCGTCATTCTTTCTTTACCTTATTAGAACCTAAATTTTCTTGTTTATTACTGGCATCAAGTTTCTCCAAACTTTTGTTAGCAAATAGCCAATCTCTATACTCTTTTATATGATCCTTGCCATTCATAAATGCTCTTTGATAGACATACAGCAAGTCCATGTTAAGTATGACATAATAGTCGATTGCACCGAATTCAGTTATGTTTTCATTGTGAGAATCACATAATAGTTCTTCAGCTGCCAGTCCTTGCACTAGATGCGAGCATATTGTCAAGAGAGCATAGTAAAGTATCTGATAAAGTCTGTCATCATAGTAGAAAAAGAAGGCAAGAGTGAACACGACTTTAGGGACTACTGCGAATCCGTAGAATCCTGATGGATATATGTAGTTGTTGAACAAAATGTAAATAAAGCCAAACAGTTAATCACCTAAGTGCAGGAACAAGTAGAAATACAGAGGAACTGGGCCTTGTTGAGTGACAATCACACATTGAAGATAAATTGAAGCGAAAGTAAAAGTGCTTAGCATTAAGTAACCAATTGTTGTAGGGATCTTAAATTAACTTCTACGAATCTTCACTATAATAAAAATAATCAACTTTATTTTAGATTATAATTAGTTTTGTTTTTTTTAATTACAAATATAGATATATTGAAATTCATTTAATTATAAAGAAAACCACATAATAAGGTACAAAGAACCTGCTAAAAAGAGTGTTGCTTCACTCTGTTCAATTTCCATTCTAATCTCTAAAATGCTTGTAAATACAATAGAATAGATAATTTAAATATTAGGAACTATCCAAAGTAATAATAGAGAAGAAAAAAAACCCATAAAATAATTCAATTTGCAATCATATTTACCTAAATTATCTGCTGTCAAGAAAATGAAGAACATAATAAATAGAATTTTCCTAAATATAAAATTGTTTTTTTAATTTGAAATATCTAAGCTGCAATAATACTGGCAATTTTCTCCTCTTGCATGTTCAAAGCAATTCTCATGACATTAGTGTTAAAAGTGAGTCCAACTTAACTTTTAAGTAAAAATTGAATCTCTAGCAGTTACTAATCTGTGTCCAAGCCATAAGTTTGTTACTCTAACGGAGGCAGTTGCTTTTTACTCTTTGAATCTACATTCATTGAGATATCTGACTCCCCTTGTGGCCCATTTTTACCTTTATTTATGAGTAAATTACTACTCTAGTTTCCTCTGATACGAGGACCTCCTTTAGTGCTTCCTCCTACTTGGAATGGGTCCTCAGCTCCAGCTTTATTACCCAGACTTCCAGATGCTGAAGAAACAGCAAATGATTTCTTAAGAAACATCGCATTTGGGTTTTACTACGATAATTTAGTGAAATAGTTATCTTTCTTTGCTTTCTCTGCATCAAGCAGTTCCTTGCCACCCTTCCTCATGTTTTAGAGTATTTTTTCTAGAATAGGGTCTTATTCATGAATAAGCTGTGCCAAGTCTAATCTCTCTAAATGTATGCAAAGCCAAAATGCTATCAAGACTTCATACTTGAAAGTTTTAGTATCAAAGATCTTCTTGACATCCTGGAAGTTTTTCTCCAACTCATCTCTTTCTTCATTGTAAATGTGCTGCAATCTCTGATTCTTAATGTCGAAGAGTTATAGCCTAAAATTTAATAATAAAATTGATTGGGATTATATTTACTCTGGGGCATTGATGTTGTTAGCACTAAGACGGCAGTAAGATTCTTTGTTTGGAGCTGCTTAGATTGTTATAAACACATTAGTATAAAATAATAACAAGTGAAGTAGTATTATAAAATATCAATGATATCTATTAATACTGATTGACTAATTCAATTTAATTAATAACTTAAATTATTTTCTAAATTCCGACATTATTTATTGATATTATAAATAAGGTATATCCATCGCACTCATTTGCTTGCCCTTTGTTGTGGCATTTAGACCAGTAGGTAATTTTTTATGTAAATTATATAATATCTTAAATGAGCATTTTACAAAGACAGATAAAATGATTGATATATTTATTAGGTGTTTTTTCACTTGCTCCTTTCACTGAGGTATTAGGCATTTCTGAACCTCTGTTTGAGTGGCCATAAGCACTCTCTGAGTCTGCGTCCCGTTACTTTCGTCTAAAGGTGTTAGATTCAGACATATATAATTATTCAATAAATCACTAATTTTATAAATTTTAACATTTATAATCAATTGTTTAAGAAAATCTACAATTAAATTGATTGTGAATGTTATATAATTATCATTTCTATTTTTAAATTAACTCTTTACTTCCACATTTTATGAACTTTATAATTTTATTTTACTTTACCAATTAATATGCAAATTTAATGAATTTGTATAATTATTTTTATTTTTATTGCAGCTTACTACTTCGTGAAAATAGATGAAGAAATGATTCTAAGAGCTGTTAAAACTGCACAGATTGACTATTTATAGTAAGTAGCCACAATACTAATCTCGTATAGAATTTTATCTAAAATTAGATAATATATCACCCTATTATATCAGGATAGCAAATGTTAATAATTATATTTAGTTCTGTGTTTGCATACAATAAAAACTACTAAGAAGTGTAACGCATACCTAATTATAATGGGTTCGAAAAGAATGTCAATTCGGAGGATGGATTATTTAATATTTAAACTTTTTTATAATTAATGGAGACTCAAACATTCGATATAAAGTGTTCACTTTAGATTATGTGTTTAAGAAGCTAATTGATTATGGTGAGGACTAAGCAGAAGCAAGAGTCAGGCAAGTGGCACAGTGGAAATTAAAAACAAGTGAAAATATGATAAGATCACTACTCAAAAATGGAATGGATAGAGTAGCATGGTAAGAATTACTAGTATTCGCAAAAATTATTATAGTGAGGTAGCTATCTTTTACATTGATAATGTTGATAAAAAAAATTACATTGATCTCAAAATATATTAAATCATTTCACTAATAAGAGCATTTAAATCTCAATTTTATCTTAAATTAATCAGAAATTAAGTATATTCAAAACTATCTCCTTAAGTTAAGCGACTTAAATGGTGATTTACTTTGCTTCACACCAATCGTGAGATTTCCTTTTCTATTATCTATATTATATAAGAAGTTGCTTGTATTTGTGGTGCTCAGACTAAACTCTTGCCATTATCTTTCATATACGTTCCGCTTCATTTCTAAGTTTAATTTTTTTATTTGATTTAAGCGAGCGATATCCACTTCTTTATCTTTTTATTGCAAGTGATTCTCAATAAATGGGGCTTCTAATCAGAAAAATTAAAATATAATTAAGTTTGGAATCATAGCACTTTTTCATGATTTAAAATTGATTCTTTTTTATTGAATCTAATTGAGGGTTCATTCTTCATTTAAATCTAAGCCAAATTAGACCTCTAAGTAAAATTATTTTAATTCCCCAGATCAAAAGCATTTGTAGTATTTCCTTATTATTTATTCTATTATCTGCTTGTTTATGAATGATGACTATTCTTTTAGTAAAAACTTACTGAAGTTCTATTCATTTTTTAATTACTATGTGCATTACTACTTTTCATGTTATCCACACTATTATGCTCTTTATTTGTATCGTAACCCACTGTTTATTACAAAGAATTTAACATGCTGAAATTAGCATGATTAACTATAGATTTATTTTGAAGTCTGCGTTGACTTTAATCCTACAATTCTTTTAATTAGTCAAATCTTGTGTAATTTTTCTCATAAAAAGTGGGGGACGAGGTGATTTGCTATTGTTAAGTGGGTAGTTGAGAGTTTAAGATATTTGTGAATTTGTGCAAATTTAACGCATTCTAGTTGTGAAAAGATTAGTTTGCTTTAGGTGATGTGAGGTTTAAGTGATGTGATGACTGCATTATATCCCCTTGATTTCCAAAGAGAAAAGTCTCTTTGCTTTTACCTAATTCCATCAAATTATTAGAGGACTGTATATTCAAAATTTAATTGATCTTTGGAGTGGTATTTTTATTTTAATCCTCATCCTTAACCTCTCTAACTAGTGGATCTTTTGTATAATTCGGCATATCATCTTTGTACCTTGAATTTACAGAAGTATTCTTAATTTTTGGCAACTTATGTTATTAATTTTAGCCATAGTCATTATAATTTTCTATCTATTCAGTATAACTCGAGTTATTTCTCTAGTGATTAAATTTTACCCCCTAGATATCAGGGGATATCTAAACCTTAACAATTAAACGAGAAAGATAATAAATAATTAATATTATTATGGATAAAATAATTCATAATCTTTGAGAAAGTAATTTAAAACATAAATTTATAATAGATAAGTATTCTTTATCATATTTAATTAATTTGAAACCTATTATCGTCGATCTGTAATTACTTAAAGGGGTTTAGTATGATTAAATAATAGCTTAATTCTTAACTTATTACTACTCAGGAGACAATTTTCTTAACTTTATGGTTTTAAGAATTGGCTGTACAAATTTCTTAATGAGAGTAGAGCCATCAGCATGTCTCTTAAGTTTTCTGTTTTTATCAAAGAATACACCAACCATGACTGCATTTTAATCCTTCTCATTCTGTGAATAGATTTTATCGATGTCCACAGATCGCATCCGAATGGTTTATTAAGATGTCTCCAAGTCCATTTGTTATTCTCCTTCATTATTATAAATTTAGTTTTTATTTTAGACGCTTTGCTCTTCTTTAACTTATGAGTTTGCAGAGTCATTTACCACTAGAGATTGGTGTTTGAACCTAGATTTATTATTTTATTTTAGCAATCGATGGCCTGCATTTAGTTCTTTCTCTGTTGGTAGGATGAAATGATAATTCTCCTCTGATGAGTCATTTGAATCATCATCGTCGTTGGCCATTTAAAACAGTTATATTTTTTAATTACAATATAAATAAACAGGAATTATTACAAATTAGTTGTCAAATTTAATTTTTATATTCTTTGTCTCCAAGTTTTCATTACAGTGGATGGCACTTAAATCAATGTCATTAAATATAAGAATATATTATAAATATAATAAAATCAAATTTGGGATTCATTTTTAATAAAATTAATTTACCTAGAAATCAGATACAATTAAAATAAAATATGTCAAATCTCAAATTAACGAAGAAAAAAGCTAGTAAGTTTCAGATAGTTATTTCCTTTTTAAATTCTTATTTATTATATACTTTTTAGGCAATTTTATGAATGATTAATCAATAGATACAGACTTAATCAACAACTCTCTAATTAAAGAAGATTTTAAGCCTTTGGATAGCTCACATTTGTTTAACCAACTTAGATTCGTAAAAAAGTCTGATAATGTTACAAAAAGATAATAAATAAATAATTAGACAAAACGCTTGACGACCTAGTGTCAGTTTCAAACAAGACTAAGTCCTAATAATCAGACTGGGAATAAAAAGAGAAATTTATTAAATAAGGGGAAAATAAAGGATTTGTACTAAGACCCAGTTAATCAATCAGAGTCTGATGTGTTCAGTAAGACATAATAAATATTTATATTATTCTTAAAACTTTCTCAATAGAAATGAAGTCAAGAATCAGGTCGAATGATCCAAAATACATCGTTGGAAAATCTATGAATGAGTTTAGAGAAACTAAAATGAAACAGTAAAACCTATTAACATAAGGTCTTATTTAAGATAGATCTAAATAATACAGAATTAATTAATCAAAGATGTAAACCAGAAATGAACCTAATATATAAGAGCAATAATTTCCTTAATAATACTTAATGAGTCAATCCAATTTAAACATATAAAATAATTAAATTGGAGTGAATTCGTAATTAAGTAATTTCTTGCCTGTTATATCTTAAGATGGAGTGACTTAAAATCATAATTTAGGGAAGTTTTACAATATTTTTGAAATTAATTTACTTTGTTAGATAGAAATAATTAAAAATTTAAAGTAGCTAAATTGTATTTTATTTATTGGAAATTAATTTAAATTTATTCTAATTAGTTTAAAATAAATTATTTGAAGATAGCAATTTTGTTGTTTACTCATAAAAGATTTTTATAAAGATAAATTAATGATTTAGTAATTAAAATACTTAAATTTAAAATATGTTTTTTATTTGTTATTTATCCAATACTTATAGTTCTAGGATACACTTAGCTTAGTAATAATAGATAAAAGAAAGAATATTTAATGAATCAATTAATAAAAATGTTCAAGATACCTCTAGCCATGTACTCTTAGATAAATCTATAATCAAGGATATGAGTCTGGAATTGCCAAGTTAGCCTTCATTCGAAAAAACTTAAGAACTTAATTTCAAAAATCAAAACATTGCAACACTTTCAGAAAATAGATAAGCAATCCAATCAAAAACTTAGTATCCTACTTCACGTAAACAGGATTGTGGACTGGATAAAAATGCATATCTTTAGCCTCAACTTATCTATGGCAGCTAAGCAAGAATGAACATATATCCCAATATTAGTACAGACAGAAGCAAGGACTTTGAATCTAAGAAAGTAAGCACCTGTATTTTAGAGTCTTAGGAATCCTATCAATCTCATTAATTGGCTCAAGTTGTTAGTGAAAAGACAATAAGTGATGTAAACATAAGAGTTTATAATAATAAGATGGCTTCAAATTAAGACACACATTCAAGAGGAAATAATTTCCTAAGACTAAGCAGTAATAACGAAAAATAGAGCAGCAATTATATTTCTCCAAATGTTTGGTACCAAAACATGGATTTACCTTACAATTAACCAAGCTAATTTCAGATGAAAACCAAAATTGATAATCACCAATAGCACACCAGACATTAAACTTCGAATTCTGAGTAAATTCTTGGAGACTAAACCCATTCACAGATTTTTTCTTAAGATCAATTAGCTAAATCACAGATGAACATGACTGCCATCTAAAATCCAAAAGTAAACCCTTTAAAAGGAAATCTCTTAAATTCTTAATATAAATCTAAGCGAGAAGCTGAACAAGGCTTAAATCCTAACTTTGATTTAGTTCATTATAAAAATCAAGCTTTTCATACGTTCAGCTAGGCTATGAATTCCAGCAAAGAAATGACTCTCATAGAAGACAAAGCCAATCAAACTTTTTCACAAAATCAGTCTAAGGAAGTAGAATAATAAAATTTATCTCATTATGATATTTAAGAAAGGGAGAAGATGAGTAAAATTAAATTCTCGAAGAGGCCTAATATGTATTAGATTAGTAACAGGAAGTATATATCTAAGGGAGACACAAAGAATATATATTTAGTCAATTTATTATTTTGCTAAAATATTATAAACATTAGTAAATTAAATTAAAACACATAGTAATCTAATCGTACATTTGATTAAAGTAGAAAATACATTGATTATAAAAATCGAAAAAAATTAATATGAAACTAAATCATTATCTTAATCTCAAGAAATAAAATCACTTAAATAATTTGTCTTTTAAAACAATGAATCATTTGCAAATAAATTTAATATTTTATAAATTACAAAGAAATTAAATAACTTGATCTATCTTTACTATCATTTTTATTTACCAATTATCCTATGGGTTTTAATAAAATAGAGCCACCGCATTAAGTCCCAGGTCTAATCTGACTTAAATGAATAAAAGAAACTTGATTAATAGCAGATCGAATAGAGGCGATGGACTTGAAAAGTAACTCAGACAGTAAGTATACTTTTAATTTTATTGATAATTATTTATGTAGATGGTTGTATGGTCACTACCATATAAAGCTTTAAAACTAAATAAAAATCTAGTAAGATCTACCTTCTTATATGCCCTCACTTAGAAAAGCAAAACAAGTTAAATAAAATGAAGTTCCCAATCAAATAAACTATGAAACCAACATTTAATAAGAATAGGAATTCGTAAATGACAGTGATTAAGTCTTATAACCTAGAATCCTATAAGAAAATCTATAATAATCTGATCAACTAAATTTCTTATCAGATTAACAACTTGCACTCTCATTAATTGAACAAAGAAGAAAAAGCACAGTTGACAATAAAATATACTATCCCAAGCTTATAGATAAGAATAAATCTGCATTTTCGCCATTGATTTAGCAATCCCAACTCTCTCAGAATGAGTAAAAACAATACAATTAGTCTATTTCCAGTGATAATATAAGGAAAATTAACTTAGAAGTTACAAAGGAAAACGCTACATTAATTAATTTTGATGGAAATTTGTATTTGCAGAATGGGTTTTAGATATTTGATAATTAACAGTATATGATGGGAAATGGGGGCAGTAGTATCACTCCTGCTGTTTATGCCAACAATAAATTTTATGAAATAATTCATCGATCTATAAATGAATCATTTCATTGTAAATTTTAAGTTGAATGGAATTGGCAGTTCAAAATAACTCTCACATAATAACGATATAATCTCTCAAGAGCATAATCTTGAAGTTGCTGACGAGGAGGATAATTATAAAGATTAAGTATAATTTAAAATAGAGAACAAGAAATAATTGGCTATAAATAGCAAAAAATACATTACTCCATCTGCCAAGAATAAAGACCTTAATAATCAAAATTACATATAGAATCAGTGGCTATCACCATACCAAAAACACAGAATGATCTCTGATAGAATGAAGTAAATTGTGGAGAGTAACAAAGAAAAGAGCATGATAACATCAGGTCGAGGTCAATCTGAGAATACGGATGTCACTTCGAACTAAAATATTAACAATCAACATTATACTTCAGCAACTTATCAAATTAAATTATATAAAATGATTCCTATTGAATGGTTTATTAAGAAGTGTGATATAAATTTTTATCAAACTGAGGACTTTCCTGCCAGTCTTTCAACATAAGACGCACTGTAACTAAAAATTCAAGCTGACTCTATTAGAACAATCAGAGCAAAATGCCAAAAAGTAAATCTGGCAAGAAAGACTAAAAATTAGATAAAACTTAACATTAAGCTTCGTAGTAAATTACCACAGCATAACAATGAAGGTATGGAGGCTTCTGGTCACAGTGAAATAATGAAATACTTAAAGTATTAAATGGGTGGTCCAGGCATTAAAGTAGAATAAGAGGATAAAGAACTGCAGATGACCTCGCAGTCTGTGCTCTAATTAAAGTAGCTGAATTAGTCACAATTGAACTACAAAGATTAGAATTAGAGGAGCAGTCTGAGTCCTCATATAAATAAGAGAGAAAAGGTGGATGCCAAAGATGATAAGAGATTTAAGTATTAAGAGTATTAAGATGGGGGCAGTGGCCTCTACGATGATGAGGAGATCGAAGAAGGCAGGAAAATTATATTTCACCAAGTTAACTCAAATGAAAATCATTAAACTTAAATAGAATGAATTGATTGAAATTTAACATCGAATAATAATCAAATAATATCATAAATATCAAGAATTTTTTAATTTTATTATCTTTCATAAATAAGAGATTCACTTACAATAAGTATGAAGATTATAGATGAAATTAAAATCCAATAAATTATAAAGTTTAAGAAATGGAAAATTGCATGAATTTCGGAAACCTTGACTTTGGTTTTAACAGCAATTTTAAATACAACACTATGAATAAGTCCTATTCCCGCAAATCATCATTTGAAAACATTCAGCAAAACAATTCCACATTGCTAAAGAACAATCCCATTCCAAAAACCTCTAAAATCTATTTAAGTGGCGATAAACGAAACAGCAACTAGTTTCATAACAATTCATAGCATAATATTCATACATATTCAAAAACTAATACCCAAAGTATATTACCTTTAATGGAGAAATTATAGGGAAATAATCATGAAGGTGATGGTATTATATAGAGTGCTTCAAACTCACACAGATAGCTCTAATTCAAAATAAATAATCAATAGATGTACAATTCCTAATAAGTGTCGAATAGACAGTTATAACTCTAAAACTAATCATAGACTACAGACATAAACATGAATGGGTACGAATCAAAAATATAAACTCCCTCTACACTTAATGAATTAATTTCTCTTGTGCCAATATAACAAAGACCTAACAGGAGTAAGTTCTTCAATTTTTTAACTAAAATCAATTTTATAGATTTATCACTCACTCATTCAGCAAAGAAGTTAGAGTTAAAGAAAGATTTTAGAAAAATTGTGAAACCAGATATGAATTTGAGTTCTGCACCTGTTCCCCCAAAACCTCCTTAGAGAAGAGATATTAAGTTAAATGAAAATGAATTTATATAAGCTTTGCAGAATTAAATATTTGAACTCAAATCAAAAGTTGTAATACATAATTTTATCATAACTCATTTGTTAATTTATAGCTGGACTTTGAAATGAGAAAGAAAACAGAATTAAAAGACGGCATTTAAAAAGATGAGAACTTTTATTCCAATCTCTCAGACTTAAATTCTTATGAGTTAAAGAATTTTCTGATAAATCAAATTTATGAAATTAAAGAGTCAAAGAAGCAATTCTATGAATCATCTTAGAAAATTAAACAATTGTTGCATGATTTATAAACTGGAAGAGATTTCACTTAGCTAAGAGAATAGTTGTCAACGTTCTTGGACAACAAATAAACTTGTAATTTTTAAGTAAAATTTAAATTAATAAAGAATAAATACTTGGTTTACTCATAGATGAACTTTGAATTATTATACATTGACACCAAAAGAGAGCTTGATAAAATGAACCTTTAATTCGCTCATCTTAAGCATAAAACTGAGTAATTAGATTAACAAGCCAAATCAAATTCCCATCTCTCCAAGGAGTTTAAACTTAAACTTTAAAGATAAACCGACCTGAATTCCAAGCAGCATAAAACCATATTGACTTAAAATAAAATCAATTCAGAGAAATCTTTGAAAGTAGAATCATTGCTGCATTCAATTTTTACTCTGACTTAAGAAGAAGAAATTGTAAAAAACTCTAAATTTAAAGAAGAAATAGTGCTTAAGCGAACGATTAACTTTTTATTAAGAGAAAATTTTGAACTTAAAAAGCAATGCAGAATTAAAGACAGCTATTTGGAATCTGCTTAAATTGAAATTAATAGACTCAAGACTAAGGTCAATAGACTCATGTTAAAAATAGAGGAAGATAACAACATAAATAAGAATGTTAATGGAAACATAGTGGTAGCTACAAATTAAACTAAGTACAAATTTTCAGCATAGTAATCTGCAAAAATTATAAATTTACAGCCATTAAACAGAATTCAAAATGATATTACTCATATTTTGTAGAGCTAAAAGAGCTTAATTGATGGTTAAGTATCACTCAATCATTTAAACCAAAGATATTAAGACAACAATTTAAACCCTCTTTAGATTATAATAAATAAATAATTTCTTATTGAGTTTTAAGAAATTGATCTTAATTTTTTATTTTTGAGAAGTCATATGTAGCTTTTTAAATATTAAATGTATTTATTGAAGTGAATTTTATAAAGAATACCAAAATTTATTATTTTTACTTTATAAACTTTCAATATTTTATGATAAAGAATCACATCCAGCCTAGTAAATAATTATAGTTTATAAAAACTAAATTTACAATCAATATTTTAATAATGTTAAATCTATTAAATTCAATATTTATGATATGAATAATTCCTTCTAAAAGAGGAGATTTTTGATATTATTTTGAGTATAAAATTCATAATATCATTCACATATATATTTAAGCTTTAAATGGCTTAGGCAACAATAACTTGAGACACTCCTTATCGCCATCCCAAATAATAAAAGCTTCCCAGATAACAGCAAATGGAATACATAACTCTCACAAATCCAATGTGAGTGGTGGGAGTATCTTTGATTTTGAAATCTTATCAACAGGCAACGCTTTTCATGGTTAGGCAAATGACTATGGAGGGCCATAAGTTAACTAAAAAGTTTAAAATGAAATTACACCCTTTACGCCAACTCACGGGGGGATTTTTAATCATTTTCAAGAGGATGATAACTTTACATCTGCCAAGGTACTGTCAAGAGGAGTTATTGAGAATTTTGATATTGATTTAAACTCTAAAATTTTTATTTTTTTGTGAAATGTTTTAAATTATAATTTATTAATTTTCTATTAAATTATGGTTTTAAAAGGTTTAAACAATTAAAAGTAATATTATTTTTTATAATAAATATATATCATAAAATTATTTTCAATTAATAAGTCAAATTACATACTTGAATAATTTTATGATTAATTTATTATATTTTATTTAAATGAAATAATAATCTAAATATTTTGTAAATATGATCCAATATTAGTTAAGAAATTAGAGTAGATAGATGTGAGATTAAATGAGATTGATTAGTCATTTAAAAAATTTCCACACTTGTTTCTATAAATGTTAGGTTCACAAGTTTACAGAATAAAATATCATCAAATTTTAATGTAATGTACTAGTTATCTTAAATCTCAAAATATTAATAATATCATTATGATTAAATTGTTATTATTATATATGTAATATATATTTTTTTGATAGAATTTAAGTTTTTATTACAGAATAAAGGTTCTAATGGATGTGAGAGAGTAAGATATGCACGAAGAACTTTTAGATGGATCGAAATAAAAATTCATAGAAGTTACAATGAGTAGTTAACCTATGATACACAAAGAAAGAGTAGACTTTTTAGCAAGAAATTATATTGCTTTCAAGAGACTCAGTGACAAACTTAACCTAGTTCTAAAAATTATAGTAAAATATTCATACTGTTTTATCTTTTATAGTTATAAAACTTGAAAAATGTCAGCATCCTGAAATTAATTAGGAGAGTTAGAGAGGAACTACCATTAATTCTATAATGTTAGAGATGCACATTATGGGCAAAAGATCCCGTAATAAATAAAAAAATTTAATTCTAATTTATAGACGCTTAATGAGCTTTACAGTTTTGTAGAAAACAATAAAGAAATCAGAATGAGTAGTGTGGATGACATAGTTGGCTATGTACTTAATAACTAGCAGGACTTGATCACAGCAGACCTCTAAAAATACATTCAGTTTTATCAGTCAATTTCCTAGTTCTCTTCTGAAGATAAATTCTTTGATGGAATCTCTAGAAAAAGTGCTATCCTACTCCCTGTTAAAGATATAGATACAGGTATGCCCTTAGGTGTTTTAGAAATTGTAAACTCAAATAGTGGAGTCTTCGATTTAGATTGTCAGTATATGTCTTATATGGTTGCTGATTTTGCAGGTTTTGTGATAAACTCCCTTAATAACGAAATCAGAAGGAGAAAAGCTGAACACTCTCGAACCCTTTTGAATTAATACGCTGTGAAGATTTTCAGTCAGCATAAACTCAGTGATTTAAATAAGATAGCATGCAAGGCTATAAAAGAAATGCTTTCAACTGACTAAGTTAAATTCTGCTTCATTCAGGAAAGTTTAATTGAGGTATACGATTATGAGATTGTAGCTTTTACTTCAAATAATGATCACCAGAATTACGACGATGAGGATTACGTTCCTAAATAACTTGAGCCTACTTATTCTAAATACCGGACTAAAGAATTCTTTGGTATTATGGGGCATGTGATGAACACTCTTATGCCAACTATTATATGGAATCCAAAGAATGATGATAGATATAATGAGCTAATTGATATGAAAACTGAAAATCCAATGTACTGCTTTCCACTTTTGGAAACTAGCAAAATCACTTAAGAGAAAAAGATTGTGGGATGCGTTTAGTTTGAAAATTTGTAGTTGAGACTATTGAAAGGCACATAAACAATTTAGATAAACTCCTATATCTAAATTATATAAAAGGATAATACAGTAAATTAAGATAATAAATTTTAAGCTTCCTTTTTTATTTAAAATAAATAACTTTATTATTTAAATCTTTTATTAAAATTTTTGTAATCTTTTCAAATGGTATTACTTTTATTAATTTCTTTCTATATCGAAATTATCATTAAAGAATTTTTTAATTTATAAATGTTTTACCTTGATATTTATCAAAATAATGAAATATTATTCTCATATATTTAAAAATTTAAGGGATTTTATAGCAAAACTTAAAGAAACTTAATTAAGATTCATAATCCTCAATTTTAATAGATGAGCACATGAAAGCATTAATGAAGGAGTTTAGTTCTTACATTGCTGAAGTCCTGAAAATAATCAGAAATCAAAAATTATTAAAGAAATTCAAAAACTTCATATTAAAGCAAAGTGAGAGCGAGTTAGATTCCCAATTAAAAGTCGAGAATTAAATGATAATAGAGCAGTTAACAAAAAGGGACGAGACCTAGAATATAGATTTCAGATTAAATCTGGACAAAGTAAAAGAGAAAATTTCTTAAAACACTAATATTGTAGGAATTCATTTGACTTAGCCTAGACAATATGGTACTTGTTAGATAGAGAATTAAAAATCAGCTGGACTTAAATACTGGCGGAACCCCTCTATCGCATCTCTGGAGCGAGATAACTCGACTTTAATTTTGACATTAAAATCAACTAAACAAATCACCAAATCTTAAAGACGAGTTATCTCGCTCCAGAGATGCGATAGAGGGGTACAGCCAGTATTTAAGTCCAGCTGATATTTAATTCTCTATTGAACAAGTATCATACTGTCTAGACTAAGACAAAGTTATCTGCCACGATTTTAATTATTAATATATTAATTTATAATTTATTTTCCCAAATCAAATGCATTCCAACAATAATAATTTAAAGCTTACAGTCAACAATACCCCCTCTTATAGATAAGATGACAACTAGCTGTTTGAATAAAAGTCATAAGTAAGTAAATTAGCTCTTGATGCATCATCTAAAAAAGAGTCAATTCTTGGGAGCCTTCCTGTACCTTCAGTAACTATTGAAAAATCACTCTCAGCAACCACGAATAAGAAGCATGTTGGGTTTGCACTTTTGAAATAAATGACAAGAGTCAATCATATGAAATCAAGAGATAAAAAGCCAGACTTTATGTTAGATAGAAAAGATTTAGTGCAAAAAGCCACACCTAAAAAATCTGAAAACACTATGTTTTAGTTTCATAATCTCGAAAAATCTCCATAAACTCAATAAAACAAAACAGCTTTTGAAAACATGAATCAACTTGATAACTTCCATGATGCTTAACTTTCTTTACACCCTTATTAAGTAAGCGGGCTAAAAAGTAGAAATCATTTGATAAGTCCAAACAAACTAAATTCTCAAGCTAATAGTCCCCCACTTACCCTTATAGCACCTTAAATTTAAGCAACAAATACGTTTAATTTTAAAAACATCAATTATACTCATTAAATGCCAAATTAAAATGTGGGCTAAGGCAGTGTGTTTGAAAGTGAGTCTATCTAAGACACTGACGATATGATTAGCTAGAATCTGAATTTCCATAATCATAAAAAGACCAGTAGCAACATGATTAACATGATAAATAATAGTTAGATTCTAGCTCAAGATTTTTCAGGGAATACTTTGATAAATAATTAAATCGAAGATGAAAATTTCAATATGATTTCGCAGTAACTTAATTTCAATGAAAAGGAAGAAAACTATACGAAAGGATTGAGGTAATCACTTGAAACTATATAAGAAAATCCCTGATAATACTGATATAATTTGCTTTAAGTTTTTGTTTCTTTTAATTCGTTTAATTACTTTTTGATTTATTGTATATAATCAAAGTTATATCACATAAAAATGAAGAACACATGCATTGATAGTATAACCAAATTTAACAAGAATGCATTAAATACCAAAGCATAAATAAATATAATATTGATATCACTTATTTATATAATTTCTAATGAAAAGTATATACTAGACGAAATAATTTGGAAAAATTATATTAACTAAATACTTAAAAACTGAAATCATAAAAAGAAATGAGGATATAATTAGAAATTGTCCCTATATCATTAAAGTTAATTTACAATTATAATTATAGTAGATATAGATTTCTATTCCTTACACTTATAAACCCCTTAAGTCTTAATAACATTTATAGATTTATAATGAGTATGATAAGATGGGGATTATTTTATTTTAAAATAATATAAATGTATGATTAGTGAGTACACATTCATTCAAAGAATATAATTTCACTTTATCAATCATATTGACTTGCTTGCTATTTTAAATTTCTTGGTCTTATTTTATATATTATTGCAATCTTTACTCTTAAATAAGGCAAAGTCTAATATTCTTTTAACTATATCTTTATAAAAGAATTTTAAATAAATATTTTAAGCTTCAAAGGTTAATATATTAAATCTAGTTTTATTCTAATTTTTTTTAGAGAATCTAATCAAATTACCAGGCCATTCAGTAAGAAAAGGTAATATGAAATAATTTTTTTCAAACTTGCTCAAGAATATATATAGTATTACGATTATTTTGAAATAAAGTGAATTGTAATTAATAATATATTAAGAATATAAGAATATGAAAACATGTCTGACCAGAAGGTGCAGTATCATTCATTTAAATTTAAGTTACAAAAAACATATCTAAAAAATTATTTTACAGGGGTGGCACCAAGATCGATTGAGAAGTACATGTGACCAAGAGTCAACAGAAGAAAAATTGCACTCATGCTAATGGAGCTAAGTATGAAGGAGAATGGAGAAATAATAACGCTTTTTTAGATTTCCATTTTTGTTTATTACAATTACTATTGCTATTATTATAAATTAATTTGTATTTAAATTTCAACTTATTTCAAAAATCTTGAATATAATTTTTGAATAGTCTTTAACTTTTAATGAACTTTTGAATTGTTTTATTATGTCTCTCATTAAATTGTATTTTATTTATACTCGACCATATTTTAGCTTAAAATTTAAATTTTGAATTTATTATTTTAAAGCTACCGGAAATTCAGCTAATATATATGTTCATTTATTAATTGACTAAGTGTGCTAATATTATCAAAAAGACAGTTTATACTCAAATAATAATAATTAAAACACTTAAATTTAAAACTAATAATTTTTAGGAGTTAAACTGCTGAGGAGCATCTTTCTCAAAGATAGATTTGAAATTGCTTATTGGATTAGGTATCGAACCTCTCTATGGCTATCCAATCTTTTGTTCTTCCTAACTCATTTATATATTCAAATATTATTAATTTAAATTCAATATTATTATCTTTTTGTTAACTTCCTTATTATCGATTTTCAGAATTGTTCTTATTGAAAGTAAGTTTGAGTGAATTCTTATCCTTTTAAATAAAAAGCATAATTTAAGTAGTTTTTATAATTATATAATTTGACAGAATCTTTCATTGCTTATTATTATTCTTTCCACCATTTAAAGCGTCAATTGGTACTGCTATATTATTTCACTTTAATTTACATAATGTAAATTTTAATAATTTTAAATTGGTACAACTTTCATGAAACCCTCAGTTTGAGACCCTCCATTACCTTAATTCTTAGTTGTTTTTTCTTTATCACTAGGTATGTTGCTGACACCTACAGTTCCCAACAAATAGAATAGGCGTTCCATAGCTCCTTTAGTCTCATTCGCAATTATCTTCATATCCTCAGCTTGGGTTTCGTTTTCAGTTGCCTTCTTAGTAATTTTTCTAAGTCTAGACTTTTGCCTGTTATCATAGTAGTTGAAAAGCTCATCCTAATCATCGTTTTGGAAAGCAATCAAGGATTTCTAGATCAAATTGAAATTAATCAAGTCTATGCGATAGATATTTGACTCCTCAACTTTAAGGGGAAGTGCTTTCAATGCTAAGTTTAGATCAATTAAGTCTTTTGAGGTACTGGCATCTGAGATGAAAATAAATTTGTCAAGGAAGTCCTCGATTAAGTGAAGCTCAGCCTCTGGAATCTTTACGTTTTGATCTGATTCGTCATCTTTTTGAGGAAGTGTTTTCTTAGCACCGATTAGTAAGTTAGTCAGATGCTATTTTAATTTATCGTCATCAGTAACCTTATCATTCTTTCCTCTGTATTTCTTTTATTTAATGCCTGATATGAGCTTCTGCATAAAGTGTTCTCCGTAAATCTCTTGAATATCCTTTTTCTTTGGTGACACTTGCTAACCTTCTCTGGGAGAATTTTCTTTGGAGCTTGGTCTATATTTAGTCCAAGCTTCCACTATCAAAGCTTTATCCATGATGAAACTTTCATTGCTGTCATCTTCCTCTAAGAGTGCTTTTATAGTATTGGAGACTTAATTGTTGAGGAGTAATCTCTTTTTCTTTGCTTCTTCCTTCTTTTTCTTAAAAATGTGCATGATTGATCTCATTACATCAATGACTTCGTTGTATATTACTATCTTGTCCTGCTTGAAATCTTCTTCCTCTTTCTCTCTGAACTAGTCTTCCTCGTCTTGGTAATCGCACAAAATCTTAATGTAAAAGAACATTACTTGAATTTTGAATCATTTTAATTTAATAATCATTATTTACATAAGAACACGTCCTTAGCAACATAGAATAGTAGGACGAAGAAACCACAGAAGGTCCAAAATAGGAAATTGCTAAAGAACCACTTGCACCCAGATAACTTGAAAATATTTCCCATTATTTTGAAGAATATAATAGGACACAAACATAAACTTTAGCTCACTTAGACTATTTAATAAAATCCCTTCTAAATTAATAGTAAAGATTATAAGTTTAATTCATAGGCTATGAAGGCTATAATATAGAAGAAATTCTCAGCCCAGAATATAAATTTACTGAATACATCAGCTGCTCTCTTCATCAGAGATTTCTTAATAATGCATGGAAGAATGAAGATTGTAAATACATTCAGTGGTGGTGGATGAATGATCAATTCTGAGTACCCATTAGGATCTTTAATTTATTGTATATGATAATTTAATATAGGATCAAGCATTGCAACTGAATATTTCTCAATGAATTGATATTTGTTGGCTTTGAATGAAAACTCTCCCTCATCCTTCATGATTTCATAGACAGTGGCCAAAATGGCAACCAAATAGTTCAACATGTTAATATTTCGATTGAATAATAAATTAAAATAAAATTAATGCTTTTACTTGGATTAAACATGAATACATTTGATATGAACACATGGACCATTGTAAGAATTGAATTTGAGAGTAAAAACGCATCATTATCTGTGTAAACGTAAGCACCAATCAAAGCATCAAACAAAGTATATATTAAGTTGATTATATTCCTCTATAAATTAATATCTTAAAGTACGATAAGACATGGAGAGCTAGCCATACTTTTCAGGCATGGTGGTTTAAAACAGCATAGTGAATATTTATGAAAAATAAGGGGAATTCTTTAATTTAAAATGAAAAAGGATAATATAATTAAGTATTAGGATTAACTTAAGTAAAAATGGTATCTATGAACAGCTTTTATTATTCATCCATTATCCTTCATAGATGTCACCATTAGACTAATTCTTTCTCTTTTTAGTATTTTATGTCCAAGTCTTTTGAGTCTTCAATCTAGTTGCACCTTGTCTCCTGCTGGTAAGTATTGCTGAAATAAATAATTTTTAGATATGTTTTTTGTAACTTACAAATTTTAGTGAACAACCAGCGGCTCCAGCAACACCATAATAAGTTTCCCATTTTGATATTTATATATTTATCTATTTTAATATTTTTCCTATTATAAATTATGATTGTTGCAGCAATTAATAAGTAGCAGCACACAATGAAAATGAAAGATTTATTAAAAAATCTATCAAATTGATTCCCATTCACGTTTATATAAATTTATAAAAGATAGAGTGTCCATAAGCATTCTAACTAGTGTCATGATAAGTTTAGAAATCTGTCTGATCATCAAAAAGTAGCCAAAGAATCTAAACCAACTCAATATAACCACTGCTATAACGTAATAATCCAAGTTTTCCTTCCTTGTCTGGTCAATAATTTAATCTGGCTTGACGCTTCCAATCACATTATAAAAAAAGCACAATGTATTTTATAATGTAGTAAAAAAGTTGGTAAATTTGTCAAATTAAAGACATTAAAGCAGACAATATTGAAAAAAGAACAGAGCAAATCAATAATTGACCACTTGTCTATTGGCATTTTAACTTCTACACATAAATTGAACACAGCTTTTGTTATCAAGTGAAACACAAGAGTTGCTGAAAACAAAGTACCCAAGTAATTAATTTCATTTATTATAATAGAATAAACATATAAACATTAATGTTGGGATATTCTAAATCATATATAATATATACAATATTAAATTAGAAAGTTAATTGCAAGGTGGATCCCACTTAGGACTTTGTAATAGAGCTTTCTATTATACTATGGCCTAACGAGGGCAGGTAGGGGTTGCTGGTCGCAATGCATTAGGGACCAGTCGTAGGGGTTCAATCTGTCAGCTACTACACACTTCGAGTGTGCTGGACATCAGGATTTCCCTGCATAGATGAGTTTACCTGGCTTGAGTTCAGTTCCTAGGTAATAGGGAGCAGGATGAAGGTACGCTCTGCCTTCAAAAGTGAGAAGACGAAAACCATTTAAGCCAACGATAAGAATTTTTCTCCCACACCGGGTTAGGGTGCTTAAGCTACCACAGCTAAAGGACAGGGATTACGTTTCCCAGCAGCGATGGGACCGGTAAGCGTTTTTCTCCAACTTCTGTCATTCTAGTTTAATTTTACGAGCTATGTTGTTCAGATTATGCTGGCAACATCTTGATTAAGGAGGAGACTAGTTGATACTGAGATTGTTTTTTTCGGAGTTTTCTACTTCATGACTGCCACGTCCGGGAATTTGCCACGTCAACTCATTCAGATACGTCCACGTCACGACTAAGATTGATGGTTTAATTTTAGTATTAAGCAGTGATATGTTAAATTTATTTGATTTTAATCATTAAAAACATATACAATATATTATCATTGTATTCCTCAATCTTAGATTCTAAGAGAACCCATTTAGCATTATAAGTGAACCCCTCAAGGTCAGATCTTTTAAATAACTGCAAATAGTTGAAATTGACATACTAAACTTATCTAAATATTTTTAATTCTAAATTTTTGACAAGTCTCTTAGAAATTGAATTAAAAACTCTTTTATAAGGTTTAGAATAGCACAACCATACCAGTAGCACTGAGGAAATCCTTTAAGTAAATATAGGAGATTGAAAAATGTCTGAATTTGTATTAATACCAGAATTTCTAATCATCCACACTAATGTTGAAGTTTTATGTGACTAATTCTCTGAAGGTGAATTATTTTCCTGATATCTTTTGTACTTTGGATGTAGCTAAGTATTATCAAATATAACTGAATAAAAATAAAACCAAATTAGTATAGCACAAGTTTCTAAATATAAGAATAATTTATGACGGAAAAATCAGTAATTTATCCATCACACTCGTAAGTATTTTTACCCTCCCAAATTTCCTGAAGTAATACATTCACTTTATAACTTGAGAATATAGGCGAAAAGCCATTAGCAGTTACTATTTTCAAGATAGTTCAATAATTATTAGTAGCTTTGAATATTTTAATATTCATATTAAATGATTCTGACTATTTAAATTAAATATCTTTAAATAGTTCTATCCTTGAAATCAGTATCCAAGAACACTTTTTCAATTTTATCGTCTTCAAAATTATCAACGATTTTATCACCAAGTCCCATTAATTTACTAAGCACTACTTTGCACTCATGTCTGAATATGTTTTAGTCTATAATAATATAAATTAATTGGTTTTTTAGATAATAAGAACTAACTACTTACATTGAGAGATTTTCTTTACGAATTCAGAGGCGAGGCAAATTGCTAAAATAGGGTTGTAGCACAGCAAAATTCTATTTTATTCATGACCTGAATCAATAATCTATTTCACCATATCTAAAAATTGTCTTAAAGTCTTCTATTTCCATCTACTGAAGTCAGCAAACAGCAATATATATTTCAATTTTCATAGAATTAATTGCTTTTTTATAAAATACTATTGCATAATGATAAGGAAATATATTACAAAGCAATAAGTAAATATATTATTGAGCAATACGTTGAGAATAAGCTCAGATTTAGATCCATTTTTAAAAATCATCATGATATTTTTAATGATCAGATTTTGGTTTAATAGCTGTGAACTAAAGATAGAATTTCTAAAAGCATGTCTATACACAAAGTTTAATGATAAATATCTATGAATTTACTTTAGAAATATCTCGTTGTAGTTGTGGAGGGCAAAGATTAGTAAGTTTTCATCAGCATTATCAATTTATAATATTAACTCTCATAGAATGGTAAGTGTATTACTTTACTTAAATATTTAAGGATTTAAGGATAAAAGATAAGCGAGATTGATTCTGACAGATATATATAAAAATACTTAATCTAAATTGATATCAAGATTATAATTTGATAATTTATTAGCACAAATCAATGGAATCCAATTAAAATCTTGCAGGACAACAAATTTTGGATGCCAATGTAATATCTCAGAAGTTTGAAGCTCTCTCAAAAACCTCAATCTAACAGGTAATAAAATATATAATAGTTCGCTTGGTTGTCCTAATTTTTGTATTTTCAAATGCAAAAGTAGTTTATCAGATCATGAGGTTTATTATAACTTATGACTACTTTTTAAGCTTAAAAATTGTCATGGTTTCTTATATATTCACAGTTTGAATAGATGTTTCCATCGGGAGTATTTTGCTTGATTTGCATGAGTAATGTGAGATAACCGATTATCAAGAATCAACTTTGTGATCACAGTTTTTGTGGGCTTTGCTTGGCTAAGTAATTGCATGTTATAAAGAAATAAAGTGAATAAGAGATGATGGTTGACGATTCAAACAACAACAACCCTGCGAATCCAGAATAAATCTGTTTGTAAGTAATACATATATAAACTAAATTTATTTATGAACCATCCGACTAAACTTAAGTCTAAAATCATGATTTATAGTTGCTTAATATGTGAAAAGGACTTGGTATTGACAAAAGAGCAAATAAATTAAATTAATGAAGCAGTTAAGCAAGTAAAAAAAGCAAAGGAAGAAAGTGTAAGTTTTTATTATATTTGTAATTTAACTCTTCTTTCAGAAACAAGAAGAGATGAAACAGCAAGCTCAAGATAAACTCAAATCTCAAGAATAAAAACCAAAGCAAATTTTAAATCCACCTCCCTAACAGCAAATCTTTTAACCACCATAGCAATAATTTGTTCAGCAGTAATAGTTTGTTCAGTAGCAATAGGTCATTCAGTAATAGTGGGTTGTCCAGCAGCAATAAAACCCCATAAACTCTTCAGAAACTTTCGATTGCTATGTGTGCACCCAATCATCCCTGCCTCACTCGCAATTCATTCAACATACCTACACTCAACATGGCCATTTAGGATATATTCAAGTTTAATGTGGAATTTGTGTGGGTCGTGGTGGTGACCCCTTCTATCTCTCATCTGATTTGATCGGGCATCTGAGACTTAGACATGAACAGAACCCTAACTATAGTCCTGGTCCTGTCGCTGGATAAATCGGTGTACCAAGCAGCAACAATGCCTAAGTTAATTATGTCCCATTAAGAAAGAAGTAGTGAAGAAGTGATAAATAATAATGAAATTAATAAACAGCTAATAAATCAGGAAAAAGAAATTGCATTCACTAGTTATAGTTTACAAGGATAAGATATTGAAACTATTAATTTTATAAGATAATTCAAAAATACTCATACTTTCTTACAAAATCTTAATTTTTATTATACATGAATTCCCAGTACATATAAAAAAATAGAAATCTAATTGATATGAACTATTATAAATCATTGTTATTGCTAAAACAGAATTTATTAAAGAAGATGGTCAACTAAAGGTTAATTTAAGTATTACATAACATAGGCTAAATATAATATAATATTTGGTTTATATAATGTTAACTGTATACAATCTAAATTGGCATAATTTTAATCCATTTAATGAAGTTATCTCTTAGATTTAATAATAACTTTATGAGGTATAATAGATATACTTCTTATCAATTTAATTAATAATTAAGTGTAATTAAAAAGTACAAATTAAAAATAACTTTGTATTTTTTTTGAATATAAATAAATTTTAACAAATTTAAAAATATTTATATATTAATTATCCTTTAGCAATATTTATTGTTAGAATTATGACTAACTTCCTGCAAAGCTTATTAGTATATATTACTTGGTGTATTTTATGATATCATATTTCCAATTTATCTTAACCCAGCACCTCTCGTACTACTGCTTCCCTTCTATTTCCCACTGGGTAAAGGGGCTTTATTAACATTCTTCTATTACCCAATAAATATTTTTGATTAGTTATGTGATTACTAGTCTAGATTTTTAGTTAGCGTGCGGTTTATTCCAAACTAAGTTTTTACTAATGAGGGCATTTCTTAATTTCCAATGTAATCAGTGTCTGGATTTATCCTTCCCTAAGAATGATTCAATTTGAGAGAGTTGAAGGAAGACATGAGAGGGTTCGTGCTTTATTAAACGTTTTTTATCATGTTATTGTTTTGGTTATGCTCTTCTAATGGCCTGATAATAGGTCTTCGATCCCTAGACTATGCTGAATTAGAGTTCTGCCTTATTTTAACCATACCAGCTGACGTCATTTTCCCAATAATCTCTGAAGCTTAAGTTAAATTAGTTTTATTTTAAGCAATCAAAGAATTTTCCCGCTTAGTTCCGAGATTCTAAGTCTATTTGAACCCAGGAGCTCTTTCGTTATTTCAGTGGCCCATTGGATTTTGTAATCTAATTTTACCGTAAAGTTGAGCGTCTAGGAAGTAATTCAATGGTCTGTCCTCTTCGAAGAATTATCTATAGTAGAGAAAGTCTAAAGTTGGGAATACTCTCTTAAAAGCACCTTTACGTTTTAATTCGTCTTCAGTTTCCTTATAAAGCACAAATTTTAATTTTTATAATAGTGTAATATTTTACAAAACAAGAGTCAACTTCAAGACTTAAATAATTTAGTTTTAAATATTAAAATTATTATTTCATTAGTTTAAAGCTGTCTTTTCAAAAATATTTAATACTATCATTATAGCTTATTTTAAAATTAATTAAAGATCTTATATAATTTAATATTCATAAATTAAAAGTAATAATTTAAGAAAATAAAAGTACGATTAAAATTTAATTATTCCTCCCTTAACTTAATTATATTCACTTTACAATATTTTTTCTTCCTTAGTCATTTCCGCTGGTGCCTTTGGCTATGGAAAATTTTGAGAAGACTTTTTCCCATAACCAGCTGATCTCCTAGCGTTATTTTTGGAACTTGAAAATGCACTTATCCCATCGCTAGCTGTATAAAGATTAAATGATAATTAATCAAACTCAAGAGATTATACCGTAAGCTGCAGTGTATTATATCCCCTATTTTTTCTAATTAGTACCATCAGCAAGTCTTTCATCAAGATGAATCATACCTGCTAAATTAAACAAATCAGCTATTAAATTGCTTTTAATTTTCTAATCCAATGGAGAGTCACAATTCAGACTAGGACTTAAATTTACTTCCAGAAGCCAAGGTTCCAGTTAATCATCTATTATTATTATTATTTAATGCTTTACAGAAATTAATACTGGGGATTAAACCAACCAGGAATATATAATCATTTTATGCTCTTTATTCCCTTTCTCGCTACCATTGGTGTCCTGTATTGGAGACCTTAATCATCTATTAATACATCAAAACCTAGTAATTCAAAGCAATTATTAGAGTAAGGCACAAACATCTCAGTTGCATTGTTTATTACATTTTCACCTGCAATTATAGTCTTGAGAATTATATCATCTATTTTTTAAAACACTTTTTCATGATCGATACCCATAGTAGTCATTTTCCTTCTCAAAGCAGCCAGAGACCACTTACTGCCTTAATCATCTTAGGTAGCATCAGTATTATTGATAAAATTTGCATTATACTTATTTAAAGAGTAATTTGTCAAATGTACATAGCGAGATTGCTTTTTATTTGTTTAAGTATATTTTACTGTTGCGAATCTAGTTAAACCTTCGTCATAGATGTATACACGCAACGGGTTTATAGAAGTTATGGCTACATATATTCTTAAGTCAAATTTGTAATCATCGATTAACATTGGATTTGCAATGTATTAACTTGCAATCATGCTTTGTTTTGGGGGTATCTACAAGAACATTATAAGAATATGATAATCGCAATCGTTAGTAACTTACATCATTAATAGTGTTAGTTAAGAAAATTCCCTTGCCTTGACTACTGCTAGATGGCTTGACAATCCATTATTTGCTTGAATCTGCTTGCATAGCTTCATTAAGTTCTTGCAACTCATTTGGCAAAATAAATGTCAATGGCACAAAACCATAGTGCTTAGCACCATGTATCTCTCTCATTCTTGCAAGTAATCTATACATGTAATCCTTTCGAGTGATAAAAACTAATCTTATTTTACTTCAAACTCATGTAAATTAAAAAATAAATTTGAGTGATCTCAGTTGACTTGGGGAAATGATTGACTTTTTAATATTTAGTCAGAGATTAATAAACTTGAGATTTTATGTTACTGCAAGCCCACATCACAGTAAATTCTTAATCTCTCTTCGTTGCTTCTCTAAAACCGTTATCCTCACAAAGAGATCGAATTAGTCTGGCTTCAACACCGTTGTACATTTTAAAGTATAATCCCCTATCAGGTGGTTTGTAGGGCCTAATGCTATTATAAAGAATAAAGTATTATAATTTAGTTATTTTGGATATTTATAAAATAATCTGCTAGAAATAATAATTGGATCAATATAAGGTCTAAAACATAGATACTTCTTGTAATTCCTATTTTCAATTGCTTTAGGTTATCTCAGAATTTGTTCATTTAATTCTTAAAACATGAAAAATAAGTTTGTTTTAATTTAAGTTCATTCTAATTCTACGACCCCTCATTCTGTGAACTGGTATCATTCTAATCTTACTTTTAATTATTATTAGGCTGTAAACTTTTCTAAAAGTTCTAATAATTTTACTGGAAATTGCTAACATTACCCACATTAGAGTTATTAACTTATTAATTGTTTTGGGGTATTTATGTCTATTTCAATTAATTTAACTATTACACGAGCATTTCTGATTGAAAACTTGAGAAATCTTGCTGCTTCTCCTCTTCATCAATTTACTTAGTTTTTGGTTATTGATATGAAGTATTATTGGAATATGATTAATTGATATTTAAGTTTTATTAATGACTTGGTCTACTAATTGAATTCAAATTTGTATTCACAGATTGAGTGTCACTTTGATACTACTATTTGTGAGTGCCTTGATATTTAGATTGATCATTGTTTAGAATGTCAATAATTGCATCTAGATCATCGTCCATTTTATGAAACAGTCCTTTATAATTTAAATTTATATTTAAATTTATTCAAAATCAAGTCAAAATTATAATATTCCTACTAATGACTATACATAAGGTGAAGTAAATCATGTTTAATTTAATCATAATTTGATATTATAATAAAATTAATATATTTTACAATTAAATCACTTAACTTTGATAAAATTTTGTCTATAATTTTTAGCAAGTTTCTTTATACATTTAAACGAACCACTATTATCCCTCATCCCTCTTATTTATTTATTAAAATTCTTACTTTCTTGAGAATTACCTCTTTCTTTTTTCTTGTCATCTTTTTATTGAAATATCTCCAATTTAATGGAACAATCTTCAAACGATGATTTGCGCTTCCTGTTTTAATGAGTAATTCTATCCAATTGATTGATATCTGATTTTTATCTCAATTTATTGTCATTATACTATAAATAACTTAGATTATCTTTTTCTTTTACATCAAAGTGAATGTTGCTAAATATTTGTGGACTCCAATTTGTCAATAAAATCGGGTTATCTTAAGATTTAGTTTTACTCTAAAGAGTTAGAGTTATATCTTTTATAATAATTACCAACTTAATCTATTAAATAATAAATCTGTATTTTTAATAAAATATTTTAACAATCTTTGCCAATCGTTTGATCGAAATTGATGAATTTATCGAAGTTACTCTATATTTATGGATATATCAGAATGGGTATTTTAATTTCAAATTTTTGCTAAGTTTCTATGATTTTTAGGGATTTATATTTTATCTAGATGTTAAGAGAATAATTACAGTTTATCAAAGCACTCTAAACTGTTGGCTATATTATATATTCATTGATATTAAATGCTTGTGATTAATTCAATTTATCGTATGTGGGTATTACATTTTTCAATGATTAATTTATTTAAAATACGATGGCTCTAAATTAAATGAAAATAATATCATAAATATCTCTCTTTATACAACTCTAGCTTAAATTGGTTCATTAACTCATTAAAAATTAATATTAAATAATGTTTGTTGACATAGTACAATATCATACTATTGAGTTTATCGATCAGCCTTCCCAGCTTTACAGCAATTATCATAAGTCTACTTCCATATTAAAATTTATCGCCTAATATTCTATTCCTTATTTGGATCAAAGCCTTTGATACATTTTATTAACTTAATCTTTATATATTCAATGTCTCTCTAGCATAATGTATTGTCTATCTTTTACTCAAGATATAACATTTCACCAGGTTTAAAGGAGTTTTTATGTAATTTAAATAAAATCTATGATGTGCCTAAATCTTAAGAAAACAAATTTCTCAGGTGAAAAGTGTGCTATTAAATTATTGGTAAATCGTAATTAATGGGTTAGTGACAAACATTTAGTATTTTTCTTGCAATTAAAGGCTTATGGAATTAAACATGTGAACTGTTTCGTGTTTTTGGAGATAAAACTTGACTTTATTTTCTTAAATTAACGAGTGGAGTACTTTTCTTCTACATTTTAATCTCTGATTTTCTTAATACATTAAGGTTATTTTATTAAATTTTGATATCTGGGGTCTACGATTGAATAATGGTTTTACTAAAACTTTGAGCATTTTAACTTTCAATAAAAGCTTCCATTTTATAATAAATACCCGTATTACGCTGTTTTTCTCAGAGTACTGAAATGATTATGGAAGCCAGTATGGTAAAGTAAAGCTAAAGGGAAAAGAGTATTGACCTATGGGGATATATCCGAATTCAAATTTGTGAATTAATTATCTATGCTTTACTATAAGATTCTAAAGTATAATGAAAACCTATTAAAAAGAATCATAAAAAAAGATTTCATTTATTAATTGTTTTAGGATTCTCGAACTTATTTGAATGGATATTGTCAATAATAATTTGACTACTGGGACATGTCCTCTCATACCCACTAATTTATAAATAGATGCTGTCTGTATGAGTAATTGATTGCTTTCTCACATCCAAATTAAGTGTGCCCGAATAAGAATTCCCAACAATCAATTATTAATGAGGGAATTCTATTATTAAACTTCCTAGTTATTATCCATAATCTTCTTTCTAAACTTACAATTTTAATAAAATTGTAAAATGCTATTAAAATAAATTATAAGGTTTATGAGGGTTGGTTCTAATTTCCCATCAATATTTTTTATTTATCCCTTTTTGAAATTATAAGGTATTATTATTTAAATAATAATGTTTATAAATTAATATAGATTTAAATCGATTCATAAAATTATATTATATAAATCTTTAAGATAATTATAAAATTATATAAATTTGATTTTCAAACTATTTCATCAATCCTGAAGGATACATAACTTATAAATTAAGAATCTGATGAGATCAGAGGATTATATATTTATATGACAATATCTGCTCAAAAGCGTAATAAATATTAACTTAATTGAGTATTACTAATTAAATATTATTATTTTTAATTCTATAGGATTATTATGAAATAATTAGAAATATATGTATATCAATAATTAATTGATATTTTATAATAATTTGCCTGAATCCTTAAGTTTAGTTAAATAATTTTTATAATATATCTTAAAAACACAATAATATTTGAACAAAATATGGGAAACACAGATTCAAGAAAAACTTATAAAAAATGCTGTATATATTCTATTAAGTGAACTAATTTAATAATAATAATATAAAAGTAAGTATAACTTTCAAGCACGGTTCTGTACTTGCTACTCTCTAACACATGCATCTAATGAGCGGAGACCAAATAAATGGTGAAGTTCATTACAAGCTGCTCAAAGAGTTCCCAGGAGAACATCTAATTTTTATTTTGATAATATTTTAATTTTATTAATTTAGGATCTAACAGTAGAATTGGTTGGGAAGGAAAAGGTGATATGGGAGGGTCACGACAAGAAAAACGCTTCACCCAAGCACCCTGGTAAGATCGTCATGAAAAAGGAGATTCTTAATGTCAAACAGACTCTCAAGAAATTCGACAAACTACACGTAGAGTCTGGCCAAGCCACCTTCCCATTCTCATTCGAGCTGCCCAGAGACTTACCACCCAGCTTGTTCTACTTGGGTTAAAAAGATGCCAAGATTCAAATCACATATCATTATCAATTTAAAAATTTAAGTGCTATTTAATGAATTTAACAAAGTAATAATTTTACATACAAAGTCATCGCTAAAATGGAAGAGCCAATAATTAATGGAAAATCTACCTTCAAACCCCTAGTCAGCAAAAGATTGGTAATTGTCAGCACTCCAGTTGAAAAAATCAACTTCAATGTGTCTATGAAGCAAGAAAACCACATTAAGGCTCTTCTCTTCATGAATTCTGGTAAATCCAAGGCTTTTTAAAATTATTTCAAAATAAGAATTACTTGATTATTTAAATACGTTAAACATTTTTGGCTGATGTGAACCTTGACAAAGATGCTTACTAACCAAATGAGACAATAAATCTAAGTATAAACTTGGATAACTCTGAGTGTGACCAAGACGTCAAGAGAGCCAAGGTCAGATTCATAAGAGAGATTACTGCTGTCTCTGCTCACGGTGTCGAGTACTAATTAAAATGTAATTATTCTAAAGTATGAAAATTTTTGAGTACAAAGACTAGACAATCTTGATGAAGAGAGTGTGCGAGGGAGTCAACCAGAGATCCTCAGTGAACAGAACAGTTCAGTTACCTCTTGATTAGGTAGACTTCGCAGTTGACTCACATCTCAAGGACTTCAAGAAGAGACAACCTCTCTATGCTGAAGAGATGAGAGAGTGGCTCACCGCAATATTATTATATAATATTATATTCTATTTGAATTGCATCAATATATTCTATCCCATTTCATATTTTGCTGAACAATTAAAACACTTTGAATGCAGCCATCAGTAAAGGGCAGCTACTTCGAGTGCAAATACTATGCTAAGATTTCTTTCAAGCATTCAGCCATGACTCTTGGCAAAAAGATTGGTGAGATCTATGTATAATTTACTTTTAATGTAAATATAGAATTTTAATTGTAAAATTATATATTATTGTACCCATCTCAGTCTACTATTTGAGCAAATCTTTCGTTCAAGCACCGAGAGAACACAGATTCGAGCTTGAAGAGCCCTCTCCAAGATCCATGACTCAGGATATCAAGTCTACCTCACAAGTTGCTGGCGTTCACCAAGATCTTACTGCTTTTATTTTTTTTTTACTATAATCCACAAACTAAGCTTCAACCAGAGCCACAAGCTTATTAACAGTTCAATCACCAACCATAATACTAATAACCACAACCACAACAGTATTCATCCTACAATTACATGAATTAGTCAGTTGCTTATGGCCAACCAGTCGCTCAACAAAACAGTTATGCCTTTGTCCCACCTCAGAATACCCAAGTTGCTGGTGGCAGTTTGTATCCCAGTTTGGATTTATTAAATTAACATAAATTTTCATGTAATTCTTTCAAATAATGAAAGTAAAGTATTATACCACCTCTACAAAGCTATACTTACAACTACCAACAGCCATCAATGAGTCAGACTATGCCTGCTCAATCTAATGGTTACAATTAAAAACATCTGAAATAAAAAAAATTAAATTCTAATTATTGTCAATCTATTAATGTTAAAATTTCCTTTAAAAATTTTTCTGAACTGTGTATATAAATAATGTGAGTATTAACATTTATTACTTCTCAGGGTTTCAGGAAAAAGTTGCATTAAATAGAACACTTTTTTAATTAAAGCGTAAAAATTAAAGTATTAGCGTTTAAAATATAATATATTATAAGGTAACTTATAATGCAATTAATCTATAATTCAAGTCATATTATTTTGGTTTTATTAATTTCAACATGGCTCCTCCTCAACAACAATTCTAAGCTCCAAACGCTCAAAACGGAGCATACTCATATAGCTTCCAAGATCCTTCAAAGTAGTTCAACCCATAACCTTAACATCAATGAAATTTACAAACTTTCATTCAATGATGCCATGGGGAATAAGTTGATATCGAATGACTATATTGAACAATTTTAATAATGAGAGCAATTCAAAAAAATCATAATATAATTTCAAATAAAATATCATTTAGAATTTAATTCTACACTTTTGTATTCTTAGTTCAATCTCAAACTATTAATTTAGCATAATGAGTAAATCTAAATTCTTTTAATTCTTAAAATAGAAGCAAAATAAATTAATGAATCAAATTTCCATATTTAATCTGTAAAACCATCTAGTAAACACTATATAAATTACTAATTATTAATTAACATTACTAAATTAATACATTAACTTTGATATACAGACTATGGGTCAATCAGATAGCAAATAAATTTTCCAAGGCGGAAATATACAAATCAATTTGAATAAGTTCAATTGGGTCTCTGGAGAGCAGCTTCAAGGCGTGGTCATTTTATCTTTGAGAGAGGTTTTTACCTCCGATAAAATAGCACTGAGATTTAGAGGAACCGAGAGGTGCTACTTTGATTCTGTTGATAGAGGCATTCTAGGGGGCAAGGGAGAAATTAAAGCTAAGAATGTTATATATGAGAAGGAAATCATACTGTCGTAATTCGGTAGCTAACAACTTGTTCCTGGCACATACTCTTATCCATTTTCAATTGAATTATTAATTAATTTAAATAGGGAAATCAACTAAGGCACATGAAACTATTTCCAATACAACAATTATGAATTAATTATTTCTTCAATCGACTTGTAATCATGGTTCCCATCTAGTTTCCTCTACTGTGGAATATAGAGATGTAATTTGATGGTTAAGTATCAATTGATTGCTGGCTTAGAAGATCTTTCCAGATAATTCAGGCCCCTCTACACCAAGAAAATAGTAGATATTAGTCAGCCTCCAATTTAGGTAAATTCAGGAATCCAAAAATAAGTTTCGCATGATATTAAGAACTTGATGTTCATGAATATGGGAACCTGCAGAGCTTTTGGTAAAATTGACAAAGATTGTTTCCAGGCAGATGACATGGTTAACATACAGCTAGACATCGACAATAGTCACTGTAATCAAGCGATTTCAAGAGTCAAAGCCATTCTAAAAAGAGAAGTCTTAGCCTATGGAAATAATGGAAAAGCGGTTTATAGACATGAAGAAAAACTCGGAAAATACACACATCATGGTATGGGTGAGAGAATTCAGCAGACCTTGAACTTGAGCTTAATATATTCTATTCTTGTCAAATTATAATTAAAAAAGAAAGCTTCAGAATCAATGATGTTTCTAAAATTAACTCATCAACAGAAAATTATGTAAAGCTTACATACAACTTGCCAGAAGAAATGAAGTCAATAGCTCAAAAATTACCTCCTTCCATCAACACAATACTTATTAAATGTATGTATAGACTTGAGGTTCACCTAGATCATGGTATCATGTCGATTGCAAACAGAATCATTAAAATAAGTTAAAAATAAATTTAGCAATATAATTAATAATTTTAAAATCAATTTAAAAACATAAATAAAATCCATTATATGGAGTTCATATTCATTAAATTTTACATTATTAACAATTTTTTAAAAAATAGTTAATAGATTAATAATTTATCAAGGGTTTTTATTTATTATTTAAATGCCTCCTATAGTTTTCCCGATCACAATAGCACCCTTATCGCTTCCAAAGGGCTTCTTTAATGTTCTAGCCCCACCCGCTGTCCATATGATGAGTGAACAAAATCCTTATGTAAGCTTGTAACATGAACCTTACCACTAAAACGTAATCTAGTAGCAACCCGGTTTTATTGAGTCAGGCTTTGGACAGTAAAACTTATAGAATCCAAATGTTGCCTACCAATATCAGCCTGGCAGAGTTGATTAAAATATTCACTAACAGCATAATGTACAGTCAGAACTGGGCTTAAGTTAACCTCAATCATAGATGTCAAGCTCTTCAAACATAGGCCAATAATTCTCGCCTTCAAGAATGAGTTCTGAGCAAAAATTACACTCTACAGATGACAAAAGTTACCAATATTCTTACAACTACAACTAGCTCGGAGAGAAGAATTAGGAAGGATCAGCAATCTAGCACTAATTTGCTTCACATTTCTAGCCAATTCATAATCCAGAAACCATTGGACAGCAGTAAATCGGCCAGAGTAAGATTGTAAGTTCAGATAAAGTAATAGGTCAGATGGAAGCACCAAGCTAATACCAGAAACTTCAATTTGATATTATTTAGTTTTTTTGGGGTTAAATTTTTTATTCTTTTTAAAAACTTTATCAAGAATAGTATCCAACAGTTCCTAATTATGGCCAATAATAATAGCAATATTAAAAATGAAAACTCAATTAGTATTAAAATCCAAAATTTATTTCTTTACTTTTTCAACAAATTTCGCATTATTTAAATTATTTTTAGTATTATTTTTTGACAACTTCCATTCTCTCACTTCATAGCAATAATTATAAGATGAAAATTAAAATTGCATAAATAAAAAATATAATTTATAAAATGTAAAGAAAATTAAAATAATATATTCAGAAATTTTTCTAGCTCAACATTAATATTCTATATTTAAGTGCAACTGTATTTGAATAATGGAATAGTATATTTATTTAGTGATTTTATTAATATATTTCTTTATAAAAACAACTACGTCATGGAGTTTGCTGATGACTGCATAATCTCACCTAATAATTGTGACTAGAATTAACCAATAGACCCACCCATTGACCCCAATATATTACTGAATAAATCCTAAATGGGTCCCATCTAGAATATGATTGAACTTTAGCAAACTTTAGCACTTCCACCATCAAATGGGCCATGCCCGCATAATTCCTGTTGGATTTCAGCAATCAGAGGGCTGAGAAATGGGCTATACTATGGTGGAAAAGTTAGATTTGCACATGCAATTGTCATGGCCATACTATTGATTAAATTAAAAGATATAATAAAGGTAGGTAATTCTATGATTAATAAAAGTATATGGGTATATTTGGATAAGGAACTCCCTTAGATAAACTGAAGTCAGCAATAAAATTGGCTTGGCAACATGGAAAAAATCTGGGCTCATTTGTCTTTGTCTATAAATTAGTGCAGTGTGCTTTGCAATAGCTATTCGGCAAGAGTCATCCTATTTTCTCATTTATTGCTGGGATAGTAGGTGCATTCTTCGTTTGGAGAGAACGCAATAGTGTCAATCAATAGATTTGCTTCTATTTAAACTTCAAGCATATTGCATTTTTTCTTATGACCCTACTTGTTTTAAAAAAGAATTAGGCATTTATAATACATTATAGTTTACTATCACGTATTTTGGAGGGCTCGGCCAAGAGATTACAGAAATAAGGTTTAATTCCAGAATTCAAAGCATTCGGTTATGTTTCAATGATATGTTGGGGAGTCGTCATGTTCTTATTTGAAGAGGATAAGTCAGTACTGCAAGGCTCACTCTAAAGTTCAATGAATTTCTTATACAAGGATAGCGACCAAGTCAATGGCTGGAGAGACTTTGTCCCTATTTATTGATTTATATACATAAAAATACCATCAGTTAAGTGGAAACTTTTAATATTAAATATAAATTTTCCTATTTATATTCCATGAAACAAATGAGTGTAAGATATAGATACAGATCAGTATAAAATTGGAATTTATTTAAATCTAAGTTGTATTTGAAGTATACTTGCTAAGGATCTATTTAAAATCTACAGTATGCGATAAATCTTTCAATAAAGTAAAAAATTTATATTTATTTTTTAATAAAAATAAATATAATATTTTCAACTATAAATCTATTATCAGATTATTTTTCCATATCAAATTCTACGACTATACAGAAATTCTTAAGTCATTTATTAAATCCAAAAACGTTGACTTTTCTAAAAATAAATAAATCACTTAAAATATTTAATTTCATTTCTATAATTCATCCTCTATCAATTCAATAAAATTTAAATACATAGTATTAATATAAACTTCTTTTAATTTATGATTGCTTGTTCTTAAGCATGCTCTTTAGATTCTTCTACTTTTTATTAACTTTCAAAGTACAATATCTCCTTAATCCCATGTCTAAATATAATTCTATTAAAAATTACATAAGAGAGTAACTTAATTTATTAAATTATACATATAGTGTACATCTTCCTTCACAAAACTAAGAGCAATCATTTGACCATTTTCAGAGCCAACAAACACCAATTTAGTAGGTTCACAACTTATTCTTGTAATTTTGGCTGCATTTTTATAGGCACCTCCGTAAATACCATCAAATACCTATTTCTGATCAAATAATTTCAAACTTGGGTACTCAAGAGACAAGAGCATCCCACTTGTAAAGCCCATTAGAATGTAGCCATTATCATAGGGACCCCATTAGATGCAACTTACTTTTGGTTTGAGTGAGAAGTACTTCATTTACTCTATTTACAAAGTTTGTAAGTTCAAAACCATCACGAATTGCTTTAATTAAGTTTATTTGGTTTACATGCCAATTTAAGATATGCTGGTTGATTTTTCATGCACTTTTAGAGTACCTACAACTATAATTTTCACAAGTTAGTTTTGGGGATCTGACTTGTTATGAAGTCTATTGGACCATTAAAGTACTGGAAATTATAAATGTTTCAGTTTCACCAAAGTGAAATAATATAAGTTGATATATAAAGAATAAAAAAATCCAAAGTCATATTCTCTTCTCTGCTTATTATTTCATCAAGTTTAATTCGCTGAATTAATCCACCATTTACCTGTAAAATATCAATTTGAGGCAGCCTTTTATATATAACATATAATCTATCCTAGTGTAGTTCGACACATTTGGGTATTTTAGGGTTAGGTGGTTGAGTTTAAAACGATGGTTCCTAAATTTAAGCCTAAGAGTTCTTGAAGCTATTTGATAATTTATCTTTAGTAGGATTCACAGCTGGGAGCTCAGCTAATTTCTTGGGAGTTATATTTTTCTAAACTGAGGGCTATTAGAGTACAGATAAATCTTGTTAACTTTAATGTCTAGAAACCTTGGTCGAGGGAGCATTACTATGTGTTTTATCTGTCGCCTAAAACATAGAAACAGTATTTGTCGTCATTTTTATATGCTGCTTTATGTTAAAACAGTAGAACTAGTTTTTCAAGTTAGAAGTGAACAAAATTTTTCTCCTCGCATCCTTATTAAAGTAACAAACCTTTGTGAAGCCATCATTTATGATTTGTTCCTAAAAATCAAAAATCTCATACATTTACTTGTCCTTGAAACTGAAAATCTAACTGCTGTTCACTGAGTTAACTCCATGACTTGCATACATACCGTGATAGCTATTATTTTAACTTCCACTATTTTCACTTTTGTCGCTTTAATCAGATTGCTCAATGAAGCTATTTTTACTTATGTTATTTGAATTTGTATCATAAATCTAGTTGTTCTCCTACTATAAGATACTTGATAAACTTGAATTATTTGGGCTCAAAAATGAAGAATTCCCCTTATCTGCAGTATTGGTCACAAATGATGGCATAAGAGACCTTTCTTATTCAACTAAGAAATCACTATGCTTCTCATCTAATGAGTAAAAGTAATTGTGATGCATAAAAGTAGCCCTTGCTTATTTCGATTGACTTAATTGAGATTCAACCATAAGTTAGAGGTTCAACTTGTACTCAAATTCTTTCTTTAAGTCTTAAAATCGATTTACTGTTTCATTTCTGATGTTCAAAATGCGGGAAACAGTTTTCTATAAAGAATAGTCATACGTAATCAAAAGCACATTTTGTGGAGACTCGTCATCTAGAAATTATATCATTTGAATTTCCTCTTCTTCATCTATTTCCATGCTCATCAATTCATGTGGCTCGTCATTCATATCGTAAGATATTATCGCGAAGGCCTAACGAGAGCCAATCAGCACTCTCTTTCTATCAAATTCATATTTATTCCTAAACCCTAGGTATTTCCTATGTGAAAAACTAATGAAATGTACTGGGCTCTCCAATTTATACTAAAATATTTCAATCATTTTGGATGAGTGCTTATTTTAATTTCCATAAGTTAACCCTCTATCCTTGTATGAACCAATTAAATCTGCTTATTTTGATTCTTTTAAGTGAAATTTAATATGTTCAAATTTAGAGGCTCGATCTGTTTTTATTGTTAGAGGTGGGATCTCTGATGTGAAATTATTGGTGCAACACAGCTTACCTCCCATTACTAATATATTTAAATTTATATATTGAAATGTATTTAATCAATATTTAATCAATATTATTCAAAATAATTATTATAATTTATGCCCTTTGGGATTAAACGTTGTTATGAATCTACTAATCCTTTTTAAAGAGATAATTTTGTTATTATCTAAGAATTATTAAATAAATAAATAGAAATTTGATATATTTTACAAATAATTCAATCTCACTACAAGTCACTATCAGAATTCTCTCTCCCTCTCCTATGACTAAGTGTTCTTTTCGTCTATTGCTTCTAGTATTACTGTTGATTCTTTATTTTACTATTTTGATGCAGCAGTTTATTATACTTATTTGGTGAAGTCGACTCCTCAAGCAAGGGTCTTTATTCAAAACTGCTGAATCTATTGATACTTCCAATTGTAGTCAGGATTGGAGCGTGAGTGTGATTTATACTTACAATTGAAGGTCTACCAAATCCATTCATTTAACTCGTGTAATCTTAGTCTGCCTTATCAAAAGCACTTAAATATTACATCATTTGTGATAAATACAATTTAATAATTAAAATAAATAGACTTTAATTCCCTATGAGACCTGATCTTCTTGTTTATTGATTATCACCGCTATTCTCAATTTACTAAGAGTTATATAAATTAACAGCTACTATGTATTCATCATAATATTAATTTATCTTGAAATATTTTATCCCAAATTTACTGAAGATGCTCAATTTGCATGCGCACATCGTTAATGTGATAAGAATATTCATCGGTAACATACACCTCATAGTCATCCTGCAACTCCTTGATATCTTTCCATTTCTTATATTGAATCGTTAACCTCAGTCTCTTATCAATTTAAAGCATAATAAAGTGAAGAATATTGATAAAATGTAAACTATCTCTTATTTCTTGTGAAAAGCGTTATCATGATAATTGTAAAAACACTGATGCAAATCATCGATATCAGGAATGACATTCCATGTGGTTATATTGGTCCCCCTCTAATAATAAAAAATTAAAATCAATCTTTTTATGCAATATTTTCTATGACTTACCCTTAAATATACAGAGAAAACTGAGGATTTGATTCATCACTGAAATCAATCACGAACATCGGATTAAATATAACTATAAACAAATTTCAAATAAAATCGTTTAAAGTTTCAACAAAAATTACAAAATAAAAAATTATTTATTATAGTGCAAAGAAAGCTTATCCAAGCACATAGTCTTAAGTTGAGACATCATAAGTTTTATCTTTGTTTATTTGTAAACTTAAAATACATCTAGTCACTCTTGTTGACTAGATAAAGAAATATTGATGTTTATGATATTAAACAAAAGCTTAAAAGTTATATTAGGATGAAATTATAAATATTACTATGGCGAATGCATGAAATATTGTTAGCTTACCTGTTATATAATTGGATAAAGCAAATAATCATAAGGATACATAGAAAAACTTAAACTCTCAGTTAGCATTTAAACATTATCAGAATTGAAATTCCTTACAAAAATTACAATATGATAATTAAATATTTGTATTAGTCCTAATCTAATAATTTATGCATTACTTATTACAAATATTTAATTTTCTCTTTAGCTTAAAAATAGTTAAAATAATTGAGCTGTCTATTATTTTAATTTAATGAAAGCGTTAATATTTTAAAGGTAACTGAATTTAATTTGAATGTATTATATCAAGGTGACAGCAAATTATATCTAATTTAAGAAATACATTGTTTTTAGTAATATGTGGCATCCCTTGAAAATTATTTCCTGAGCACATACATAACTTATATTTATCTTCTTTGTAGTAGCAGTTATAAATTAAAAAACTGTCATGCATGTAGCTGTAGTATTCTAAAAAGAGAGAATGAGAGAAATGATCTTGAATTTAGAGGGAGAAATATTCCCAAAAAATTTTAATTTTATAATAAATAAAATATAGATATCTGTTAAAAATATTTGGAAAATAAAATCGTATAAAGCTATGATAATAATTTTTTAATCATTATAAAAAAGACATATTTTTTATCAATTACTATTTGCAAGAAATTGGATAAAATAGCACAATCCCATTTTTAAATTCATTAATTCAACGTGAAATAGTCTGTATAAACTTACCAGAGTTAAGAAAAATGCCGTATTCGCTCATATTAACGAATGTAGAGTGTGAAGAGTCATAAGTGCTATTATCAAAGTGATGATATTCCTATATCTTTAAAGACCTCATGTAATTTCCCAAATCAATAGCTTGAACGTTTTCAAATGGATTCATTTTGTCAGTTGACTCTACTTTTAATTTTCCAGCTGGATATGTAGAATTGTAAGTTAAATTTATTAGCTTTTTAGTTTTAAAAGTATCTGTAAATTACTTAGTATCTGGGTTTTGATCATCGATTGCTAGAAATTCAAGACGGCCTGAATTAAGACCTAAGTCGAAGGTTTTATGGATATAGTAGTGTATCCCCTGTTTATTACTTTTTTATTAATAAAATTTAAAGTAACTGTGAAAATTCCATATAGATTATATACTTTGGATATTCATGATTGATCTTAGTTACTAAGTAAAAGAGAATCTTTCATTCATTTTTTAATCTTTTCCAAATGGAGCTATTCCAAGATACCCTGAATATCCCAGAGATGTGTAATTATTGCTGAAATTCTTTTAATTAAAATATTATATGTGTTATTTAATATTTATTGCTCTTGCAATATTCTTTCTCTTTGTGAGAAAGCATCGTACTGTAAGTTAATGTTGCTCACTTGGAATATGCGGGTGAGTTAAGTTAAATACTACATCTCTAAAAACCCCAGAAAGAGGAGCATCAAACTTTGGAATCTTCACATATAACTAGAAAAAAATTAAGTTATTAATTCTTTTGTATGTAGAGGGCAATATTTGTATTTAAAATATATATTGCAATTAACTTATTTAATAATCGTACTTGTCAATGTCAAAGTCAACGAAAATGACAGTAACATATTTATTGGGATCTACAAGTAATTCAAATTCTTCATTCTCCACATATTCTACGTTTTTAGAGCCTTGCAGAGTGACATTAAATGAAAGTGAAGCATTGACTACAAATGGAAGATTCTAAAATGTTTTATTAACACTTAATTAATGCTAATTTTATGGATTTATATTGCTAAAATTTACAATTAGTTTATCATAATAACAATAGAAAACAAATATATTATTATTTATGATTGTAATACTTCTAACTTACTAGTTACTTGTAACTTTTCATTGGGATTGTGATATTTCTTTTATAATTTAATTAGCTATTTTTATTTATTATAATATAAAAAAAATTCAAAAATATTTGTTGGTTTATTCTGCTATCATAGATTTATATCAAATTATAGGGATTGTAATATAGTAATTGCTATAGCAAGGAGTTATATTATAAAATTAATATAAAAATATTTAATAAAAAATATCAATAAATAATAAATCTTATTTTCATTATAAACAATATGAATTGTGTAATTCCTAATAATCTACTTTTCATTGAAATATTAATAATTTATAATATAAATTTTGTATTATTCTAATTGAATCCTTTAAAAAATCATACAATTACTCTTCATGATTCAATCCATTCTATTAAATAATACATTATTTAAATGTTATAAAATTAAGATTGATTTATCCTTAAGGTAATAATTTAACTTTGTGTTGTCTATTTATCATTAGAAATTTGATTTTAATATCTATTCTTTGATGACTTTTACTTCCATGATCATTTACTGAATTCCCTGACTCTTACCGAGTATGTCTTCACGCATCAACTAGCACATTTTTGAGTCAAACCCGTTTTACTATTCCAATTGCCTCAGAAGTTCCTTGTCCTTAACAAATTGCTAGATTTACTATTGCATATTGGATAATTGTTGCTTCAAATATACTGAATCAAATTACTATTTAAACCCATTATTTTAAGTGGGTTGCTACAATATATGATGATTGTTTTATTTTAAAGAGGTGTCTATTAATTTATCGCAATTATTAAAATGTAGATTTTAATGCATTTGATAATGTTACGAATGCAAAGGGTTTTATCTGAAACTTCTATCATTATTTTAGTTGATATTCGAATTGATTTGCTTTTGATGGTTTTTATGGAAAATTTAATTTGCTTATTGAGGTGTCTAAAAGATATTATTAACATTATATGCTTAAATTTTCATATTGCTACTATAAATCTGCTGATTAATTTGACTGTTGTTTGAGGATATTGTAGGTTTTGAAGTGATTTAATTTAGGAATAAATCAAATTCCTTAAGTTTTAAAGAGTGATTGGCTTCTAAAGTGTTTTTCTTAAGGTCAAGTTATAAAGAAAATAATTTAAAAATTAAATAGTAATTATTATAATGAATAGATTATGTTTCTAGTTTTGTATCAACTAATGCTTATTATGTTTATGAATTTTGAGATTTTCTTATTAAAATCGGCTACTTATCAACTTAGGTATAGCTTAGAGGCGTCCTTGAATTATTATTATTTGGTTTAAAATATGTAAGCCAGTTGATAACTTGATCATTTTGGCTTTAAATTACACTATTCTTTTATTGATTGCTATTAACTTAGTTTTAAATACTTTTCTCTACATTTCTCACAGCACTTTGATGAATTATACTTTGCATTTAATTTGTCTTTACATTTTCATTTAAATTCTTGTTTTTATTACTAAATTTCCATTTTATAAACATTTGCCTTAACTTCCTTTCCCCATAACTAATTTTAAATTCTATGTTTGAATCATAATTTTCTCTTTTTTCTTTCCAATATTGGCCAACTCTTTGTAACTTCGTCACGACTTCTACTTTTTAATCCCTTACTCGATCTTTAAATGCTTTCTCAATAATAATTTTCTTCTCTCTACTAAATTATTAAAAAGCTCTTAAGCCTAATAGTACCTTATGTTTTTGCTTTTAAGACCATATTTTAAGAATCTTGTATGCTTTTAACTTTTTCATTCTCATTTGTTTTATATATTGCTTTAATAGTTAAATTATATGCTTTTGAGCATGCTTTTTGTAGAGAAAATATGCCATTTAGCTTTTCTATCGATTTAACAAAGAAGATTGTGTGAATTATTTGAACAACTTGAAAACCTTTAATTTTTTCAGATTGTTGAATTGTTTTTCATGCTTAAACTGCAAATTTTTTAAGTTTGATTGTTGAGATCTATGAGATTTCATTGCATAAAGAATTATCTACTTTTTGTGTTTTTATTGCAATTATACTATTCTAATTTCTTTAAAGGTGTGTTGCTTATTAAGAGTTAACTATCTACTTATTTATTCAATAAAAAGAGAAAAGACTCTTTCTTTTAGGTGATTCTAATACTTTATAGAAGCCATAGCTAATAAAGAAAAAAGATATATTGTTAATTTCTGGTTTTTATCTTATCTCTTTAAAGTGTACTCGCTAAGCAATTTATAACAAATCTAAAGAAGCTTTTTATTTTTTCTTTCAAAGAACTTCCTCGCTTTGATTTAATTATATTTATTTGCTGAGTTAATTTCTGCAAAATTATTCCAAACCTGCTATATAACTTTTCTTGCTGAATATTATGTTGCGAGCTGCTTTTTTATTCTTAGTTATGTTTATGTTTGAATAAATTTCTTTAATAAATTTATCAATTTTTATAGCAAACGCAAATATCTAAACTTTCTAGCCATTTTATTATCAATTTCTTATTTCATTTTGCTTTTCATATAGATTTTCAAGCTCTTAATGACTTTAACTTTTATTCTCTGCGAACCTAAATTTTTACCAATTTATTCTCTTTCAAATTAATAAGCAAATTACTTAACTTTCAAGAACACCCTTCTCTTCTAGTTTTATACAATATTTTAAAGGGCTTTTCCTAACATTTATTTTCGCATCTCTCTTACTTGATTTACGTTACTCAATCATATTATGATAATTTCCTTAATTTATTATATAAGAATACAGTTGTATATAAAATTGTTAAAATTAATTTAAAATCTCTATAAAACCTGCCCCATAACCCTTTATTCGATGTTTCTCTTGACTCTTTCACTTTTTTACCCCAATTCTCTTTTCCTATGTATCACTTGTTTAATTGAAGATAAAATTCTTTGACAGAGGGCTTAATCATATTTCTTAAGGGCTTGATTGGTGAGATCGTTTTATTTAAATTTAACTTGGAGAGTATTTTTCCACATTGAAAAGAATTTCAATCGCATTAATTGTTTTAATGTAGAGAGAAAAAACTAATTCACAATTAAGAAGATAGAATATTATGAAATTTATCAATAACTTACTGTAAATATAAATTATTACGATATTTTTTAATTGTTACTAATGCTGTCTTATCATAGTCATTTCATCAACTTCAATTAGTTTAAAACCTTTTAAAAATATTGAAAAGAAATGCCTAAGTCTATGGAAACGTATCTTTCTATGCTAAAGCAATTTTTATTGGTTATTTAAAGCTTTATAGATTTTTAGTACTCTGAAAGATTATTTCGTAAGAAAGTATTTATGTCTGAATAAAAAAAACTATTTTAATTCAAATATAACTTTAGCAAATAATTCTTTATTAAGTTTATCTGGAAGTGCATTAAAAATAAAACAGTAAGTAAAGTTTAAGAATATTTACTTAAATTCATTGCTTTCCTAAGATTTAGTTGACTACTTTGACCATGTTGATAGTTACTCTTTAAAGCCTTGAGTATTTTCTATTTACTCATCTACTCTAAATACTCCTTAACTTACTTCATAGTTTAAAGTTTTTTGTTTTCCATTTTAGAGAAATCGTAGAGACCTCTGAAATAGCGATGCTTCAAGTTTTTCTAATACTGATTTTAAGCTTATCTTTTATTTTAGGTATCTTATCTATTGATAGAAATGAAGTTATAGAAATTGTTCAAGGTTTTAGATTGGATGTGTTTGATGAAATATCTCTGAGCTAAGTATAATTGATGCTCTTTTATCCATAGGTCTTCTTTTCTATAGTTCATATATTTGAATAAAACTCTCTTAACTAATTGAATAAATTAGATTTCTGGAATTTCAATAGCGTTATTTTAATTTGAAATTCTTGAGTTGTTTTTTTTAACTTGTCTATCACCAATTCTTCCTAATATTTTCAATCCATTTATCAACCTCTAATGTCCCCTTTTCCACTCTCTTAAACACCCCCTGAGTGTCATTTTATAAATCTAATGCTATATTATCGATGATTTCAGCCTATTAACTTTCCTCTGCCTAATGTCTAATTTCCAAGCCCACAGGATTTTATTTAATTTTAAGCGTTGTAAGAGATATCTATATTTCACTAGGTTTTACCATTTTTGCTTTTGAGTTTGAAAGTGGTCTATCCATCCAGAGAAATACTTCTGTAATATAAGAATTTTAGATAACAACAAATTTCAAAATTCAAGTTAATTTAAGAATAAATAAACTTCGTCATTTCATGCCTTTAATTAACATTATGTCCTGACTAATCATTTTGAGATTAATTAGTCTAATTCATACTGTTCTTTGAATATGAAGCTTGATTTTTAATGGGAGATATTTAAGATGAAAGGTTGAATGTTTATTGAAGATCTTGTTACAAGTCCATATTAAGAGCAGATTTGAATAAAAAAATTCAAATCTATTGAAAATTCATTTTCTTTTTACAAAGCAATTTCAAAATTAATAAAGATTTATCTTATGGCTTCGCATTTAAATATCGAGATAAATCTCTATTCTGATTAGCTTATTAATCTTTACTTTATGCTCTTTTATTAGATTTAACTCTATTAATTTATTCATAAACATTTTTATAATTACAAATAATAAAGAACCAAAATATTTAGGGTTTAATAAATTAAACCAATCCGTTTATAGATTTTTATTTTTTCTTTATTTTTATAACTCTTAAGTTCTTAGAAGCAGCGGCCTTTTGATCATTGACTTTATTTAATTTGACTTTGGAGCTCATATTTATTTGTAAATTTGAATTATAATTATTTCAGCTAAATTTAAATCATAAATATATTAAATTTCTAAAATGAGCAATTATCGCTAAAACCAAACAACTACTTTAAATGTGCAAAGTATACAGCAGTAGACACCCTCTTATTACTCAGCCTTTGATACTTTCGATAAAGTTAATTAAGATTCTGAAATGTTAAATGAATCTACAAACTATTCCAGTGCTTATGATTAAAGTCAAGATTAACGAAAAGGATGGTAATTTAAGGAGAATTTTAAGTAAAAAGAGTGGAGTGATCAGTAAAATTAACAAAGTTCCATTCAAAAATGGAAGAATAATGAAGCAATTGATAAGTACTATTAAGATGAATTGTTGACATAAATTTCTTCCTTGTAAATATCCCCTGAACCAGCAAAATGTGAGGCTTCACAATCTTTAAAAAAAACAAACAATAACTTTAAGTATAATATTTACTAAATTCAGCATCATTATTACAATCTTTTATAATATTTTTATCTGAGATAAATAATAAGAAGAGAAAGTTTTAGCAAGTTATGGCTGATTCCTTAAGCAAAATGCAAAATCTAAGTTTAAGCGATTATTCAGCTGACATTTCATCTGTGAATTCTTCATCTAGTTTGAAAGATCTTAAGAGAAGTATGAAAAGACTTAAGCTCAATAGTGATTTAAAAATCTATAATTATTAATTTTTACTTCTAAACTCCTAAGGATTATTTTATCACATAAATTTCTAATTATCATATAAAGACGCTTTATTTATAATTTATTGATTTTGTATAGCTTTCTGCTAATAAACCATAGTCAAGCTCATCTCTACAATCTACTGAGATTTAAACCTAAGTGCATAAATCAAAGAATAGAATTGAAGAGAGGTTTCAGTAGATTGTCACATAATCTATGAAAAATAATCAATCGAAATCATCTGTAATTGACTCAAAAAATTCAATGAAAATTTTTCCAACAACTTAGCAGTAAATTGATAAAAATATCTAACTTGCTAAACTTAAGCTTATTTTTCCTATGTTAAATGTGCATTAACTTAAAACTATGATTAACTGAGTAGAGAGCTATCATTTATGAATTTGTAAATATATAGAATTAAATGCTTGTATAGATAGACTTTGCTATTACTATAATTAAACTTAGAGAATCCAATGAAGCTAAATAAAAATGAACTTATCTTAAATAATTATTGATTTCATCATACTTTAATAAATATATAATATGCTTTATCTGTAGCCAATATAATTAAGTTAGCAGGAGTATTTGAAGAAAAATAGAAATATAGTTAATTTTTCTAACTTAATTATAATTTAATTTAAATATAAAAGAAAAAATGCCTGGAACTTCTTGCAGAGACGCCATCAATATATCAGATAAATTTCTTAGATTAATTTTAACTATAATGGATTTTTATTCAATTTATTTATTTGAATCAAGTAATGGGAAACTAAGACTGGTCTTAACGCAGCTGAGGCTACTGAGGTAAAGTTAATCTGTCAGATTCCACCTGTAGACAAAATGGACGACTCCTTGAACCAACTCGAGAACTGCCAGAAGCTTTCTCTCTCCACAAACCAAATCGAAAGAATGATTGCGCTCCCCAAACTGAAAAACCTTAGAATCCTCTCTCTAGGCAGAAACAACATCAAGAGAATCATGGCTCTTGAAGATGTGGGGCAGACACTCGAGGAACTATGGCTTTCATACAATCAAATTGAGAAGCTCGATGGTCTTTAACCTTGCATCAAGCTCCACACTCTCTTCATTAGTATATATATAAATGAATAAGAGTTATGGGTTGTATGAATAAATCATTATATGCGTATAAAAATATAAGAGTAACAACAGAATCAAGTCATGGGATGAAGTGAGCAAAGTAGGCTAACTCCCAGAAATCAAAAATATTTTGTTAGTGGGCAATCCAATCTATGGTGATAAATCTAAGGATGATAATAATTAATAAGTTATAGTTAGTTTACACACTAAATCATAGATAAAATTCACTTTTATGATAACGCACCATATGTTATAAAGAGAATCCCATAGATTGATAACGTTGATGGTAAAATGATGACTCCAGCTCAAAGAAAACTTGCTGAGCAACTTGATTGAGCGGCAGTTTCTCTTAACTGAAGTACAAACTCTATATATAATTTCTAATAAACATTAAGAACAATACTTGGACCTATTTGTTTTAGATAAATATAATTCTACCCAATTATTTTATACACAATAAAACTTTTAATAATATGTGTCCCTATTCTTTAAAGATTTTAAATTGCAGACTTTTGAGCTTTAAATAAAAATGGATAGATAACTATAACTGATGACTTTTCCAAGTTTTCATAAAATAGCTACACTTATCTCCAATTATTGAGGCAATAAAGTTTGTATTTAATTTCGAAGTTGATTATTTAAGAATCATTAACTCCTTTTTAATATAAGCAAGGAAATTCATGTTATTTTGTAACTTATACTTTAATATTTATATTTCTTTCTCTCACTTACAATTCAAACTACTGTCATTAGAGATTTTTTATTCTAAAATGAAGTAAAAGTATCAACTATAGGATAACAAGGGACTATAAAACAAAGCAACACTTAATTTAATGTGAGACATGAAATCACTATGAAATTATGGAGATTTAGACTACTTAATTAGGATAGCAATAATTTAGGAGATTCTTTCTTCTTGAACAACTAAACTATAATTATTATTATCAATTTTATTTGATGTGCTAATATTGATAATTTACGGAAATAATTTTTAATTTTGTGATATTAAGGTTTACCTGCAAGGTTCAAATTCAGGATATACTGATAAAATAAATTTGCCGCCTTCTTATGTAATCTTTGATTTTATGCTGGAAGATACAGCTTTTTCAACCTATTAATATTAAGATCAGCAGTTGGTCGATGGTTCCTTCGAATACACTAATTACTATGGAAATACTTACAATTAATTTGAACATTTAATATTTTTTATATATAATTTTGTTTTACAAGTGGACATTTAGTGCAGGGTTATTCAAACCAGACTCTAATACATGTGGAGACACACCAGTTTGGGTTGATGGAATATGCTAGGATAACAGATGGTACCCTGATTTAAAAAATGAATAATCTACTGCATTGTTGTAGACCACTAATCAAGTACTGGCTAATGAGATGACTATTGAACTTTGGTTTAAGGGAAGGATTTTTAAAACATTTATTAAGCTAATCTAGTTTATATAATACTTAATGTCTCCAATTAATGTTAAAGTATAGTTTTAATATGAGAAAGGAAACCAACCTCAAAATCTTAAAGCTGCTTGATGAGTATTGTAGATCCCACTACTAAAGCTGATAGATTTAGAATTGATCTGGAATTATTGATAAATTTATTAAAATTACATTAAATTTTATTTTTCATCACGTTTTAATTAAAATTCTCTTAAAGTTCATCGCTTCATAATTTATCTCTGGGATCCATGGATCTTACCTCTTAATAACTTATCTTTGCAAATTAGGTTCAATAAAATCAATGGTATCACCTCACTTGGCAGAGCAGCAATCTTGAACCAATATAAAGAGCCATACTCTTCGATTAAGTGCTTTACTAAAGTCTAGTATCTCAATAATTAGCTTAGAATGTTACAGCTGCCTAGTTTCAATATTTTTTAACAATAATATTTTTTCATTGTTAGTGAGTCAGTTATTTTTTTAAACAAATTAAAATATAAAAAATAGTTAAACACAACATCATCTCTACAGTACAAATAAAATTCTGGGTTTCTAGATGTTGTCGTTCGCGCTATAGCCACTCTTACAATTGGAAATACTTTATTCCTTTAATTTTATATTGATCTTTTTTTATTTTAAACCATAAAAATATGATATACTTATCAAGGAGATTCACCATTTTTGGGGTTACTCAGAGAAATCAGGATATGGTTTGAATATAAAAATGAGTAAAACTTTATTGAAAGATTCAGAAATTTGGAACTACCATAAAACATATAATCATTAAAATGAATCTATTAAAGTGATATAATTTACATTAATTTGAATCTTTTAACCAGCTGCCACTTTATTTAGATAAAACCTTGCCTTTTACTATCGCTTAGTAGGACAAGAATCTCCCTTATCTGTAACAAACCTTGGATCAACATTAAACTCTGATTTGATTCTTACTTAACCCCCCTCACAACTCTCCACATCCTTAAATCCAATTAACTCGCCAATGAGATTCACATAGGATGCAGATTTGCTAATTTGCCCATTTGGGGGATATCTGAGCTTGGATAGTAAAACATGTGGATTGCCTTCAAAACCACAAGTTAATTTAATCAGCTTTGTTGATGTCAATAGAGCCAAGGGTGTTATTAACTCTTAAGCTGTGATTAATTACAATATCCTATATATTTTATACAATAATCATTTTTTAAAGCATTTTTCAAGTAGAATGATCAGAAATACTTCAACATCTCCTTTATGTTATTTACTAAATATATTCAAATAATCTTTAATCACACTATAAAAACTGTATAATATTTAACTAATATTGTAAGTTATTCTCAACGACTCCATATGATTAAAAACACATTGACTATGTCCAATCAGAGTTCGCCTATAAAGACCTCACTTAAATAGAACTAGATATGTCTAAGGTGAGTTAAGCTTTCAACTACAGTGTGCAGCTTAGAATTACTAATAAAATTTATCAGAGTGACTTCGACCAGTATTTCTATAAAACATTTGATCCTGCTTGCCCTAGTTTCAATTTTCCTCAGATGAACCCTAATGATTTCAAAGTCTATATATTCTTACTAAAAAATTTAAAGGTTTCCTAACTTCAAATCATTGAATATCCTGAAGCATATATCATATAAATTCAAATATATATTCAAAAAGATAAACACATCAACTACAATATAAATGGTTAATAGAACCTATTGTTTATTCGATAGTTTCTATAATAAATCACTAATGATTTACAATTGGTCTCTTGCTTAAAATAACCTCAATAACCCTAATGTCACTAATTTAAAACTTAAATATTTATATTTATATAAAGCTTTATAAAACTAGGAAATTTATATAATTTATATTAATCTGATAAGCTTGAATCAAAGTAGCAATACTAATTTGATATTAAAGTAAAATGCTGATATCCCTAATGACTCAATTGTTAAGCTTAATAAACTTACAATATAATTAATAAATTCCTATATATAATAAAATGTTATTGAATATAATGTAATGCTTAAGTTTATCTCCCTGAGGTACAATAACACTTTTCTTTAATAACCACAGGTATATCAATAAATGCTGGATTTAATAATAACAAATCGATCAATAAACTTGATATTTGAGTTAGCTAGTGTAAATGTTTTCAATGGCTCTAATCTGATTATTAATACAACCAAGAGTTTTATTATTAACCCAGACTACTCGAAGGGTACAATCATATTCAAAGCAGTATGTCCCTTATATTTAATTTATAATCTGTATAAATTGAGATTTTATTAAATAAAAATGACTGATATTAATATATTAGTAGTCCCTCAAGAATTTTCAATTCAGCATTGGACTATAATCAAACATGCGTGTTTACTCAAGATAGAAGAGCCATGCTAATTACAAGCTAGAGTTATCTGACAAGAATGAAATTTGTGCAATATTTACCTTATTAGTTCACTATTTAAGCTTACATCGATGGCTAGCAATCAAATTATACTTGTTTAACATTTTCCATATTTGTTGATTTATTAGGAGATAGATTAGAAAAAATTCTAATCAGCTACTCTGACTGAGAAAAATGTAACAGTAACATGGGTGAGACTCACTCCAGCAAATTAGCCTTGTCCTGCAATTAATATGCCAAGTGACATGAACATCAGCAATAAAGTCAATTATTATAAATATTTAATAAGGAATTATATATAAAGTATATAATTTAAATTAGACGACAGTGTTTCCAGATTATCAATTGACATGCTAGAATACAGATGGAACTATAAGCTATTATCAAATCATAGCGATTGAATGGAATATGGAGAGCAGTCATGTCTCCTATTTCTACACTGATGATTGGAAGGCTTATGTCAGATCAGAATGGGATATAAATTTAAATATTGTTATTACATTATTCTCTTTAAAAAACATTATATCTTATCCTATTAAACATGTAAATAAATTAACTATATTAGGATAAACTTCATACTTAAAACTAGAACTAACAAACAAATCCAAATGCAACAGCTATTGAAGATACTTATGAATACACACTTTTTGATTAATATATACGTTAAGAACTGTTTATTGACTTTTAAGACTCAAATTATTGGCTTTATGTAACAAACTCAGCTACTCTCAGGATGAAAATTGATGAATATATCACGCTAGATGGAAAGTTTTTGGTGAATAGGACTGATTTGGCATCGCCAATTACAATCAGAAAATAAGTAGTTTTAACGCAGATATCAACTGAACTCGCTATAAATATTGATAGCAACAAAGCTGACTAAATATTAAAGTATTTTTATCATTAAATATTTAATCTTTTACATTCTGACTTCAAGTACTTATACACAGATGATTTGATATTAAATCTGAGTAGATCTCTTGATCCAGAAGAGAAGTCAACTATCTTAAAAGTTAAATGGTCTTGCCCACTAAATTAAACGAATCAAGCAGTCTCGTTTTGCCCAACTGATGGCAGAAACTTCTTGAACATTACTCTGGAGCAAAGAATTTAAGCAGGCTGGCAATATGATATGAACTATACATTCAATTTGACTGTCTATAATCCAAACACTTAAAAGTTTAATGATCAAGTAAAGATAGTAGTATAATTTATTCAGCCAAGTTTAGGAAATAATTTGTCAGCTTGTCCTTCTTTCGATTTTGCGAGAACTAACGCAGCTATGTGGAGTTCTGGACAAAATATTACATAGCTGCTTTTCACAAATAACATAACTAGTGAATATAAGATTAGCATGCCATAGATCAACTTAAGTTGTAGTTCTGGCTCACAAAATACCTATGCTTACTTCCAGATATATGACCAAAGTTAATAAATCACTCCAAAGTTTACTAATCTAAACAGCATTTATAACTTCCCAACGACAGCTTCCTAAATCACTCTGACTAATGCAAAAATTAAATCACTAAATTCTAGTTAAAACTACAATTTAACTTGTTTCTTGTGGTATAAGCAACGTAATCAATTAAATTTGACCTTAGCAACTCATTTACTATAAATCCGAAGAATAACTCCCGAGGATAAATTGGTCTCCTAATTCAACTTAAATTTATACACAGTATTACCAAGTAATTAGATAACCATTGATGCTAATTCTTCCTTTGATAATTTCAACATATTTAATAGGAATTTTTCATATATTTGGACATGTCCAGATTCCATTAAGAATTTAAGTTACTGTCCAAAATACAATGAACCATCTATTTTAGTAACCACTTTATTAAGAAATGCTGCTCAAATGAATATCCCTGGAAGACTACATAGGTTCGGCGTTTAGATTTATGATAATATTGTTCTAATATAAGATATTTGTTGATAATTATAATGTTGACAATTATAAGAATTTTTTTCAAAATAATGAATATTTTATTCCAAATTTTTCGAATATTTTTCCGTATAATTTTAGGCATTTAAGATAAAATAAATTCAAATACCACTAAATAAAGCTCATATTATTATCTTAAAACTCTATAAATAAAATAAAGATATACTTAGATTATAATTTAATGATATTTAACAATTTATTTCCAGATTAATAAACTATTTGAATATGAGATGCTACCTAATATTTTCTTAAAGATTTGATTTAATATTTAAACAAATATCCTCAGTTAAATTCACTAAAGCAATATTAGAACTTCTGATTTATTTCAAACTTAGCTATTCATTTAACCAGACTCTCCAAACAGAGATTGCCTAATGATAAACCTATTTCATTCATCCTATTAAGTAAAGACTTTGAATATTTTAAATAATAATCTTGATTAATTTGCAAGATTACTCATTAATCTTTTGCTAATTTTTAACAATTAAAATACAATCATATTATCATATGGCATAAATCCAATTTAAATGTTTAATTTAATTTTATACATTTTCAAAATCATTACTTTAGGTTTATAATTTATTAGTTAAAATACAGCTAACTTAATAAACTAAGACTTCATTTATCCTCTATTTCAACAGACCAGAACAACCACGTATTGTACAGATTTATTGATTAGAGAAAGCGTAAATATAACTCTTAAGGATAACTAGAATTCACCTGATTTATTGATTAAATCTTTCATAGGCTTGGAGAGAAATATAATTCAAATTCCCTACCTTTCTACTATTGCCTAAAACTCAACATACAATTTAACTTATAGACAGGTATTTATAGTAGCAAATGACTATTCAAATTAGCAGAATATCTCTCAGTAAATAAGAATGGTGCAAAAGCCCTAGGTTGTATAATCAAATGATTTCTAAGTTACAGGGCCTACTATAATAAACTTAGAGTAGCAAACTACAGGGTTAACTCTCACAGTTTCTAGTTTAAATCCAAGTTATAACATGACTTAAATGATTGTCAGATGGATTTGTGATGCTTAAATGTATGCGTAGACGGTGTGCAATAACACAATCGGGAGCTCTCTAAATGTAAAATTTAGCGATATTGGATATTACAGCTACAAGACTTTTGTGGAAGGTAAAGTGTTCAGGATACAAGCTTAAATTGTGAATTAAGCATACTAAATAAACCAAATTGTGACTTACTTCGTGCAATTCATTTCACTATCAGATGGGACTTTCCCATCAACTTGCTAAATTCAATCAAACATGATAGGCAACTTGAATATTACAAGGCAGATTATATTTTCACTTATTTGTGAGAGCAGTTAATAAAAATTCCTTGATGCTCTTAATGTGCAGTATCAATGGAGCATATAGAATACAGCGATTGAATATGGAGTAATAAACTAAACTGATAAAAGTAGGACTCTTAGGCTTAAGCCATTTGCCTTAGAATAGAATCGTATGTATATTGTAAATTTGACTATTACTTACCCAGATATGATATCCAAACTCACTCTTTTTCAATAATACAACACATCTCAGAGTATTGTCAAGCATTTATCATTATCATTTTCTCTTGATAAATTTGAGATTCTAGTGATAGAAATTATAAAATTTCACATTAAATAAATAACGTTCAACCTGTCATTCAAACAGGTGGCTGGGTATTGTAACCTTCCTTTGGTTATTTTTTCCAAACAAATTTCACTCTACTTTTAAACTAAATTGGCTTTGGTACTAACAACACAAATCCTTACAATGGTTCACTAAATCTCTTCGCTTAAATTAGGATCTATGATGGCAGTTAGTGGTACTGCTTAATACCCTTCCAATTATTATTTAAGAATTTGACAAATTTCTCATTAAACTATTGTCTATAATTTAATTTTATTCGATTTTAATTTTTTAGATTTTCATTTCTCATAAACTTAATAAGTTTACCAGTGCATTAAAGGATAGTCTTTGATATAATGAACAACCTTGGTCAAGTAGTCTCATAAACATTTCCATCTTCTTATCAAATCTACAATGATTAAAATGCTTAAGACGCCACATTATTGACTTAAATATAAAACAGACTGTAATATTTTAGAACTAATGCTACAAATACAACAATACTGAATTTCATAGAGCCTTGGTAGAAACTTAATGATTTATTTCAGTTGTTATAGATTGCAAATCGGTTGAAATCGAGTAATGGATTCAATTAAATTGCAATAATTGGATATTCACGAATAGTTGCTAGTAATTTAGAAGAAATAAGGAATTTTACGATGATTAATAATGAGACTTATTGCTATGTAAGCCCATTTTGCTTAAGAATCAAATAAAATGCTATCCTGATTATCTATCAAGCTTTTTAATTATTTATTAATTTTTAACACAATAATACCTCTCGTTCGTTTATTATTATCATTTTAAGCTTTCGATTTGATTAACGAATTTGATACAGGCATAGATGACGTGCTTATACGTTTGAGAGATGTTTTACTTTACTTTTTAGATTCCCTAGAAATCTTGACAACAGATTTGAATTAAAATTTAGCAGATTTTTCTTCAATTATTCTCTATTAGATACCATCAACTGTTTATTAAAGCAATTTTACTGAATAAGAAGTAACTAAATTATAGTCTGAATATCAACGAGTTGGTGATTTAATTAAACTTTATCACACTACTAATTGTTGCACCAGGAGAATTTAATGGTGGGGATGATGGAAACACAGGCTAAAATATCTATAAACTTATAACTAACCAGAATTTTTCATACAGTATTGCTCAAAATTTATTAAAATTTTAAAAAAGTTTTAAGCCTCATAATAGTCAATGATTGAAAAGTAAAATTGATCCTTTCATAATCATAAATTAAAAAATAAAAAATTAAGAATTTTTATTTATCATTCACAAATCATTTATGTCTTGACTTAGACTATTTTCATTGATGTCTTTGTTGTTCTTTTTCTCATGTTTATTCTTCTTTTTCTTCTTCTTCTTGTCTTTCTTCTTCTTGTCCCTCTTCTTCTCTTTGCTGTCTTTATCTTTACCACCATTTATGCATAGTCTTTCTCAGCTTCCCGCAACTTCCTGCTTCTCTCCAGTTCTTATTGCAATTTATGTTCTCTATCAGCCTCATCCATTTCATAGCTGGCCTCGTTATACTTTCTTGGCCTCCCTCGCATCTTTTTCAAACCTTTCGCTTTTTCATTGTTAAATTTTGTCAATCGAGATGAAGTGGCAAGTCCATCGTCATCATCGTCTTCATCTGGATCGTATGCTTTACCCCCTCTAACTTATCTAACTCCTAATACTTAATTTGAAGTATTCTGGCGAGTTTTAGGCGATAAATCTTCACCTCTGTTCAAAACCCCAAATCGTTTCACATTCCTAGGTTTTAAAGACTTCCCCTGAGCATGTTTCTTCTCGTAGAGTAATTCATCTTTTACTATTTCATCTGGTGATGACGCCCCTCCATCTTTATGTTCTCTTTCATAATCTTAATCAATTGAGTTTCCGTGTGCTTCCCGTTCTCGTTTTTTGCTTTCATACAGATCATCATCATCTAAATTTTAAATTTTTCCTCCCCCGTAATCATCGTCATCAGTATCATTCAAATAGGAATGAATGTCTTTTCCACCCTCTACTTTATTACTCTTGAAACTCATATACTTGTTGGTCTTTGAATTGTCGTCAAAATCATCATCATCCTCGTCATCATCCAAGTCATTTAAATCCTTACGTTTCAGTGGTTTACTGACCTTCACATCTTCAATGTTATCCTCATCATCGTCTTCATCATACAAATCGTCATCATCTTCGTCATAGTTTTTGTTATTGACTTAATTTAGTGAGTCTAATTCTGGGTTCTCCAAGTTCATATCTTCATCTTCATCATCACTGGAAACTGAGTCTCTTTTTTATGTTTTGGCTAGTGATGTA
>ARYC01019960.1:0-25778 GCA_000711775.1 Oxytricha trifallax
GTGAAGTCAAATCTTGGCAATATTCAGTATGAGATGGGCATCTGAATGATTAAAAATATTTAATTCATTAAATTCTCCAATAATACTCAGCCGAAATTATTCTAAAAATACTACAAAGAAAGAGCGACTTCAAATGCATAGGCTTGTTATAAATATATATAAAATAAGATTTAGTTGGAAAAGTACTCGCTGACATGAGAAGTTTACTTTTCATTTTTTCAGTCATTTTAAAGCCAATCACCTGCCTGTGAAGTCAAATCTTGGCAATATTTAGTATGAGATGGGCATCTGAATGATTAAAAATATTTAATTCATTAGATTCTCCAAAAATACTCAGCCGAAATTTATCTACAAATACTACAAAGAAAGAGCAACTTCAAATGCATAGACTTGTTATGAATTTATATAAAATAAGATTTAGTTGGAAAAGTACTCGCTGACATGAGAAGTTTACTTTTCATTTTTTTCAGTCATTTTAAAGCCAATCACCTGCCGGTGAAGTCAAATCTTGGCAATATTCAGTATGAGATGGGCATCTGAATGATTAAAAATATTTAATTCATTAAATTCTCCAATAATACTCAGCCGAAATTATTCTAAAAATACTACAAAGAAAGAGCGACTTCAAATGCATAGGCTTGTTATAAATATATATAAAATAAGATTTAGTTGGAAAAAGTACTCGCTGACATGAGAAGTTTACTTTTCATTTTTTCAGTCATTTTAAAGCCAATCACCTGCCTGTGAAATCAAATCTTCGCAATATTATTTTTTTATTAACTTGTTTTCCTATAAATATTTAATCACTTTCATTAATGAGTTTCTCTAAGTTATCATTTTTTTTTATTTTTGTTATTTTAATTTTCAAACTCGATCTTTTTTAATTAATTTTCTTTCTATTGTTTTCTTTTTTTATCTTTTTACTATCTATTTTTTTAGGTATTATATTTTGAACATTTACTTTTTTTCAATTACTTTTAATTAAAACTTTTTTTTTATATATAATAAATTTTCTTGGATTTTCAATTTCTAATAATTTATCCCTTACAATCTTTGAATCTGTAAAGGCGCCCCCCAATACTTTGAATTCTTTTGACTCTCACTAATAGTTCTTGAATTATGAAACATTCTTAGTGATTAAGAGACATTTAAAAAACTTAACAACCACCATACCATATAATTCAGATACTATAGTTTGCGATTTATAAATTGAATATTAAAAATAATTAAGTATTCATATATTTAAATCTGTTAGAAAATCAATATTAAATTAAATTTTAAAACAAATTCAACTTTATTTTTTTACATTTAGTATTTCATAAAATCTTCTTTTTTCTTTATTTTTTGGTTTATTTTTTTTTAAATCTGTTTTTAATCGTAATCCTGGGTGAATGAATTATATGGGATGGTGGTCATTTAGTTTTGTAAATGTCTTCTTCTTAGAGAATGTTTCGTAATTTTAGAACTCTGAACGAAAGTCAAAATAAAATTCCAGATTTTATGAGGGGGTCTTTTCCGATTCCTGGATTGTGGGGGGGGGTTTCCTTTTTTTAATATAAATTATAAAATTAATGCTTAACAAATTATTTTTATTTATTTAAAATTTTCTTTAATTTAATAATACTTTCTTTGTCAAAGTATAAATGATATTTAAATGCTACATTATAAATTATTTTATCATAATTTATCATTAGTATTATGAGAAATTTATATAATTATTACATAACTTTATTTGTGGTTTAGTATATCCCTAAGTATGTAGACCCCCCCCAATATTTTACTATATAAATGATAAATAATATAAATTACAATCATTTTAAATAAAAGAGTAATTGAATTTGAATAAGTAGGTTGTTAATTTATAATTTAAATTTAAATTAATCAGAAATTATTCTTAATATATGGTAGCTTGTTGATTTGTGAAGACCCCCTATATATATATATATATATATATATATAAGACCCAAGTTAAAATAATGACTAGCTACCAAATTTTTTAAGTGAGTATATAAGACTTTTAATATTATTGATCAGACTTAAAAATTATTCATTCTAGCTGTTGCACTGAGACACCATGGATAAGACCTAGCCCTACATGCAGGACCACTACGAGCCGCCACTGACCTCGCCCTCCGTGCAGCTGTTGCCCTCCGTGCTGCCGCCGGGCATGGACCTTGAGCTGGGCGAAGAGCCCTTGATGGGCTGGTGTGAGCTGGCCCCGAAGATTGCATGTCTACTATAAAGGATCTCCCTCAAAGAGCACCCCATTCAGAGCTTCGTGGAGATCTTGAAGACCCTCTTCAACGCACACACAGTCAATCACCACTGGGTCCACATTTCGAAGGAGATCGAGCGCCATGCTGGAAAGCAGAGCCTTGAGCTTGCATTGAGGACGCCAATCGAGAAAGAAGGGGACCCTATAGGAGCCTTAGATCCTGCGCTTGGTGATAAGAAGCAATCAGAGTCGTTAAAGGGCGTGCCCAAGGTTAGAGGTGGGGGCCCTATTTAATACACACGTTAAAACTAAATCAAACAGACTACGATTAACAAGCACATGTTCTCTTCACTCTAATTGGAATTGACGCAAACGAATCACTCGCCCTCAGTACTGTCCTTTGATGGATGTGCAGATCCATCTGAAGGAGTGTCATCATGGGGTGGTGACTTACCTAATAATAAGAGAGACATTAAGAGACCCCAAATACCTTGTTATAGAGGTCCTCTCGATCAACTGCACCGTCCCCACCATGACCTGGTCCCTCCTGATGTACTATACAAAGGGGTTTAAGCACTCAAATCATCTGCATGACTTACATTTCGTTCACCCTTTAGAATTGCACTTAGGAAATAAGAGTTGATTTGCTTGAAGCTTGGCAGGTGCGCCACGCAGTCCTGAGTGAGAAAGAGATACAGATCCCGCTTGCTTTTGAGCTTGGTCTGCACTTCCAGGTAGTTCAGTTGCAATTACGACATCGCTTTCGCTAATAAGATTATCTACAAATTAAGAGATTCGTGAATATTTGTCAGTTTGACTCAGGACTCTTGAGCCTCCCTAACAGTAAAATTATTTGTAATACTATATTTCTTATAGTAAGCATGAGATTCCGCCTAGCAGCTTGCAGACCCTTATATTGGAAGGAACCTTCCTGGCAGAGGAAAAGCACTACATTCACATAGCAAGGGCACTTTACAAGGGGTTTTGGGACAACAACTAGGCAAGTATATCAGAGATTCGGCTGTGCAAATATGGCGCATGGACATGCGTTGACTCCCACAGGGGTACCAACGGGCGTTAATAGCCGCCCTCAACCACCTGGGCCTCGAGAATGTCTAATTTAAAGATTGACTTTTTGAAATCTTCAAGTCATTTGGGGGGGGACTCAAAGGCCTTTTTCCAAATTCTGATACTCAATTATCTCGGCCCCGTGATAGATGTCTGAGTCGGAACTTCCACTGTCGTGAGATAGACCGAGGCGGTTCGAGTGGTGCCACTGGCTGCCCTCCAGGCTCGATTTTACCCCCAATATCTACTGCAATACTTTTTCCAAAAAATTACCTTTTTGCAAATATCCAAAGTAAGTACCCTCATTCTCCAGATTTACATGTCCCTTTTAGTGCAGAGTAGATAATGAGACTAACGCAGGGAGATCGAGGCAAAGGCTGTGCTACATCAAAGAAGAAAGGGCCCGCGAGGCAAATCGACTGAAGGCGTCAGTGACACAGAGCCAATAAGTGAGCGAGGAGGAGTCTGAGTAGATCAAGTAGTTGCTCTAGACCAAGGAGAAGCTCGACCTAATCTTCAAGTACATTCAGGAGCTAGAGACACATGAGGAGCTGCCCAGATACGAGAAACTGATGAAGGCTACCAAGGCACCCCCAACCATCAAGAGGCGGTGACCATGGCCTGGCACTGGCATATTGCGGCACAGCCACGAGGAAACCTCCAGCATTTCAAGCAGGACCTCAAGGACGACTACAAGGATGAAGCCCAAGGCATGGAACCAGCTCACCGAGCATCAGAAGCTCCAGTAGAAGTAGGACATGCTGCAGATCATGATCGACGCCTCCGGGGACCAGATAGGCGATCATCTTAAGGCCCTCTACACTGCCTGCCCGCTCCTACCCATCACCTTGCTCACAAGACTCATGAACGAAAGCTCCAGTCGCGAGGTGCAGAAGCTCAAGTAGTGGCACACCGGGCACATCGCCGCCAAGATCAGGAATGGAAGGCAATCCCAGGAGTTCGTTGAATTTTTGGAGCCCCTCATCAAAGAGATTACCACAGAGAGTTTAAAAAGTGAACATTGAGTATTTGAGTAAATTAATTAATTAAGAAACTAGTTTGTATTTGATTTTCATTTCTCCATATTTTCACAATCTTTTATGTATTTGCCTGATTTTTTTTAATTTATTTATTTATAAGTGTTTTATTATAAATATGATGTCATATTAATAAATTTTTATAATTTTTTTCTTTAAGGACTATAAGTTGCCCTTATATATAATATTCCTTCATGATATTTTTATTTATTTAAAAATTTTAAACAGCTAATAATTCAACTACATTTAGCCTCCCCTATGATATAATTTATATTTATATATTAATTTATTTTTATTCCTAATATGTATTTATTAATTCTTACAATTTAATATCTTAAGTATTTTATAATAATAAATAGAGAACCACTAACTTCTTTAGCAGTGCAATAGTGTGGTTGATATATTAGTGATTGTCAGGCCAGAAAGTGATTGAGCAGGGGTTGAACTTGTGAATGGCGGCCCTTACTCACTAACCACTTCGCAGGACTCAACAGTCTTGGTGGTCCTATTCAATAACTATCCAATTTAACAATTCATATACTCCTTAATTAAATTAACTAATTAATATAATAACTATTTATGTGATATGGTATTGAAAAAACTTGACTAGTTGAATTGGATGAATGGATTAATCTACTTAACTTGTCGTGTTGCTTATCTATAGTGAAAGGATTGTCTCTGATTTTGACATTTCCTCCTTTTATCTCCTTGTCATACCTACTTATTCAATATTATCATTTATATTATATTATATAAAATGAATGGAAGTAGTGAATTGTATTTGGAGAATGAGCGGGAAATCAAGATAGAGAAGAGCGGTAAGTCTGAAAAGGCAGACTAACCAGGGATATCTAACCAAAACCATAAATCATCTTCTTATCACTCCTACACCAATCTAGTAATCAATGGAATTAGTATAATAAATATATAATATTAATTAAAGTCAATAGAAGGATGAATGAGTTTGTGTGGTTGAAGTGAAAATGGCAAGAGCAGTGGAGGAGACTGATGAAGTGAGGATAATGCCAGGGAAGTCAAACACAAACAGACCACATTCACCACTCATCACCACACTCATTTCATTTATATATATGTGTGATGTGATTGAATGAATGGCAGATGGATAGCAGGTGGTGATAGTGGAAGAGGACTGCACTCTGGATAGATGCATGCACACTCACCAGTTACCATCCCAGTCAGTCACCACACTCCACTCAGTCACTCATCTTCTATTCATTTAAATAATTATAATATATTATATAATGTGATATATTGGAATGAGTGGGTGAATGCATGGGGTGTGTGTGGATGAATGAGTGAGTTGGTTGTTCACAGCTGCACCTTCCACACTCCAGTCTGCTACTCACTCATCCTCACATCCACATTCACACTCTCACAGCACACATGCAACTGTTATTATAATAATATTATTTATATATTGAATAAAGCAAGAGAGTGATGACTGTGATTGAGGAGTGACTGCTTGAGTGATATGCACATGTTCCTGCATGCAAGTGAGAGTCAGTGAGTCAGTGCGGACTACCTCCCTAAACACAGACCACTCACTCTCACTGCACTATGTCCTGCTTATTCAATACTCAACTATTGTCCATAATATTAATATGTTAATATAAGTTATTTTATAATTATAAATGTGGATTGAATGAAGTGTGAGAAGTGTGAATAGACAGAGACAGCGATGTGGGCAGCAGTAGTAGTGACGATAGGCTGCTTTTATTTCATTTGGTAGCTGCTATTGGAGGAATCACATCAGATTGTCACTCTTCAGTTCAACCCTATATCTATTTATTATTAATTATATAAATTTATATTAGAACTGGTTAATATATATAATTAGTTTTGATTGTCTTTGCATATTATTGAGTTCTCTTTCAGCTTTAACATCATTTTACCTGATAATGCTATAATCCTGGGTTCTAAATATGATAATTTACAATAATGTAATCAAGATTAGTTAATTTTAATAGTTTGAAATTAATTATTAAATAATATTATAATTACTGAGAAATTTTAATGATATATGCAAATACATTTTAAATTTTTGAATTTAGTGAGGCATGCTGATGGCAGGTAAAGCTCTAGGGATGCAGCTAAACATAAATTTATTCGGAATCTTGGGGAGTGATACTAAACTGAATTCTGAATCGAGATAGTCAATTAATAGTATCAAAATAATTGAGAAAATTATCAGTATGAATTCAAAGAATAGCTAATATGTGAATGATCCCTATATTGTTGGGTTAGATTGCATAAAGGTAATTTACCATTAAATAATAGTTATGAATGGTTTAGTTTCTAGTAAGTCAAGTTTTAAGAGATTAATGTTTATCAGAAAACAAAATGCTGATGGCTTTTACTTCTAACCTCCCCTTTGGAAGCATCAGGTGTGGACACCACTAAACTCAACTGTCGCCCAAACTCAAGTCATATCTTCCATATAGCCAATCCTAATTTTAGTGTGGGATCATAAATTAACTGCTCTTTAACGTCATATCTGATTTGGACTAGTCCCGTATTTTTTACCAGGTCAAGACAAAACAGAATCCTGGGATAGTACGTGATTTTTACCAGTTAAAAATATCTACCAACCCTAAATTTTGAATCTCCTGCCCTTTCAAAATTTATCATTCGACCAAATTTTTGGAGAGTAGATCAGATTTCAGAAATTACTATCATTTACTTTGAAAAATTACATTAATTAATCAAACTTAGACCATTTATAGAAAGAGTAAATGAGTAAATTCAAATTAAATTTAACATATATCATTGACTTACAAAAATGGAACCATCAATAATTGTTATGTAAAGACAAACCTGAAGTTGGACTGGATATATGTGGTATAAAATAAACTATAATAACTCCAAAAAAACATCAACTGTAATAATCCGCTTTCGCACGAAAAAGAAAAAGGTCTCTTATTATCACAATTAAACTGATAGGTAAGGATGTCCAGCTGCTAATATAAATGTAGTCCCGTCCTCTAGCTGTGGAAGCATAAATTAACACTAAAAAGTGAGGAATATACGTATAGTTAACATGTACAGATTCTCGACATCTAAATTCGAAAGATAAACAACATGGTCATCATCCTCAATATTTAGTATTAAACTGAACTCTCATAAGTAGCATATTAAAGCAATATAATAATGTAGTTATTGGAATTTGAATAAACTATAGTTTAATGATTTTATCAACGAAAATCACCGAAATTTCTCATTGCTCAATTTTGCAATCATTTTCAATAGATTTGCTTGAATCAAGCACCCTTCTCTTGGATCCTCAAGTGGAAATTTAAAGCAATATCATATAAACTGCAACAACTTTTTAAAATGCATATTTGCCAAATCTCCAAAAATACTAGGAAGAATCCTTATTTTTCGCTCTACATCCCTGTGATAGTTCTAATTGAAATAAATTATATTTTAATATCGAATTTTGTCCACGAAAATTTCTCATTGCTCAATTTTGCAATCATTTTCAATAGATTTGCTTGAATCAAGCCCCCTTCTCTTGGATCCTCAAGTGGAAATTTAAAGCAATATCATATAAACTGCAACAACTTTTTAAAATGCATATTTGCCAAATCTCCAAAAATACTAGGAAGAATGTAAGGTTGACCCAATTAGAGTATTCGACTTGGCTCTTCTCTAATTTCGAATTTATCCTTCTATCTGCTAGTCTTTGTGCTGTTAAAACTATTTTAGATCGCCACAGATATGATTATCATTCTGCCGATCAATTAACTTTCTAGTTTGTGTATAATGATTAAATCATAAAATTTAGCATATCACTGTTTAATATTACAATATTAGATTTGAATATTAATTTTTAAACATAATTTGATTTATATTACTCTAAATATGGAGTATGTTAACACAAAAAATATGAATTTTAAACATCATTTATTCAACTCGTTCAACAACAATAATAGGAATTACTTCACTTATAACAATAATTTCAACAAATACTACTACAAATACAAATACAACTACAACCATAACTACTACAACTAAAAACCTAAACCCCAATTTTTTAAAATATAAGAGATCAGAAAAAACTTACCTGCCACTATTTTGGCAATACTGTAGTTAGAGCTAGAGATTAAAATTCTAAATCAAATCTGTGTTAGTAATACTAAAATCAAACCATCAATCTTAATTGTGATGAAGACGTATATGAGTGAGTTAAAGTGTCAAACCGTTATTTCGCAGACATGAAGTAGAAAATTCAGAAAAATAAAACGACTCTATCTATTACCTAGCCTGCTCTTAAAATCAAAATGTTACCAGCATAATCTAAACAACAGAGCTCGTAGAAATCAAGTAGATGACAGGGAGTGTAGAAAAACTCCACTGGTCCCAACGTTGTTAGGAAACGTAATCCCTGTCCTTTCGCTGTGGTAGCTTCATCACCCTAACCTTGTCTTGGAGAAAAATCCTTATCGTTGGCTTCAATGGTTTTCGTCTTCTCACTTTCAAAGGTAGAGCTTACCTTCAATTTTCACCCTATTAACTAGGAATCTAAACTCAAGCCAGGAAAACTCATCTATTCAGGGTAATCGTTGTGTCCAAATTCTCGAGGAGTGTAATAGGTGACAAATTGAACCCTGCCGACTGGCCCCTCATGCGTTTCGCCCAGGTAACCCCCTACTTGCCCTCAGTAGGTTTTAGTATAATAGAGAGTTCTTAGAAAGTCCTAAGGGAGATTTTTGCCTCTCCTCTCAAATAACTTTCTAATATAATATTAACTTTCTATTTTATTATTAAATTTTGATTTTTCTATTGTATCATATTTTACCATTACCATTTTGGTCAGAATTTTTGCTAATTATTTTAAATAAATAAATAACATAAGGCTATATCTAATGTAATTTTTTCTATCTTTAGTTTCAAAATAAACGATTTAATAACTTATTAATTCAAATTCTATAATAATATAAATGAATTGTATGTAAATCATTGATTTTTTAGATGTTGATATTGAAATCTTTTATTTTACATAACTTATTAACTTCCATTATCCTTTATAGAAAATGATTTGGCCTTTGATCTAAAGCAATTTTTAAACATAACTTTTGGATAAAATTTAGTTTTCCTAGCCTTATTCCTAACTTTTTAATGAAAATTAATTTAAATATCCTTTACGAAGTCCAATTTTACTGTGAAGAATTTCACCTTATATGCACAGGGCACTTAATACGGTTATACTTTTTTTTTGGTAAAGTAATATGACCCATGATATAATTTTTGAATCAAAATTTGATAGAAACGAATTACTGAAACTAAAGAGAGGGAATTTATTAATTTTTATTTTATTTCTAGATTCCATGTCGAATTAAACCTACAAGAAACTAGAAGTTCTTAATAAACTAGTTATTTTCATAAAATATTTTTGAAATTAACTCCATCGAATTCCAAAGACATACATGTTTAATGTGAAATTTACTTCATTTATACTTAGTATCGCAAATTAAAACAACCAATGGTTTGACCATCATTTTAAAATATGTAAATATGATGTTATTGACCTCAAAATTAGAATTAAGAGAAAAATTGGGTCTAATTTCAATTCTTTTGGGAAATCAAAAACAAAAAAGAACGACCGTTTGTGAACTAATAACCTACCTGGCCTTACTTCTATTATAATTTTGGACAAAAAAAAACCTTCAAGACATTCTAATAGACTTTTGTTCAATTTGATTTTAGAGGAAGGCTCCACTTTTGGTCGAAAAACATTGTAGAAATTCTCATTTTAAAGGTTTTGTAACGAATTCAAAATTAGCTGTTAAAGAAGGCTGAAAATTTTTCATTTAACAATGATATCTTAGATATTTTGCCACATTCAAGAAATACTATTCAAAATAAGATTAGCAAGTGATTTCTTATACATATGCATTTTAAAAATCAATTTAGTGTAGCAACAAGGAATATATACCTGAACTAAATTAAACCGGCAATCTAATCCTAAAGTCTCTTAATAAAATTTCACTATCATCATGAGATCCAATATTTTAAAATAGCGAAATTTCTCATTTCTACTTTTTCATTACATCGATGGAAAAATATAGTGGTATATTGTATTTGATGATAAAGCTCTTTTAAAACTTTTCTAAACAATTCTCTGTTAAGATAATAGTTCTAGACATTGGGAGATAATAAAACCTCGCCTGCGAATTGGTAAAAATTAATTCACATTACCCAAACATACTGGATCCATTAATTCGTGAATCTTGATGTGACTAGAGTTAGAAAAAGTTTGAATTTTTACGAACTTTTGGATTGGTAATTTGTTGCTAAAGCTTCATCAATAAAATGAATATAGAAATGGGCATCTTTTAAGTGATATGTTAAGGGTCGAGCCATTTTCAGTTATACGTGAGTAGTTAATATGAACATTAACTTTTTTTACTTAAAATATAAAAACTTCTATTTCATACTTGTAAACCCATCTTTTCTTCTTTCCGTGTTAATTTATTTGTCTATTTCTTGTTCTTCTAATTGAGAACTTGTGGATTGAGCAATGATACTTACCAACTGGTTTTACACTTTACTGAAGTGTGTTGGTGAGAAGAGCTTTTTCTTGTTTATTTTTTAATTGCAACTCAGCTTAGAACAAAGGAGTGAGTTAGTTAAGGAGCTTGATTTACCATTGTTCAAATCATGATCTTGGTTGATCTTTTTGGAATCAATTAATCCTTTAAGTAACTAAAATCTGATCTCATTTGGTTTATAGTTTTAGAAAGTAATCAGCAGGAATTTTGATTGTGCTATATTTGTTATGAGTTAAATGTCAAGCTTTAAGTCTAACTACTAGGTACTATTATTAACTTAAGGTTCTGTTTAAGTTTTGCTCAGAATCCGATCATAAACTGATTTATTATCTAGTCGTAAAGCATTTGTATTGTCCCTAATAAGTACCCCTGAGGCAGCTGGGCAGTGGGATGAATTTTTCTAATGGAGTGATTCATTCAAAATTTTTCCGCTTTCCTTTGAATGTCTGATTATATTAGAACTGTGGACCTAATAACCTCCGTATCACAATTTGGAGAGTCATTGGTGTTTGAATTAAAGAATTTAGGTCTCTTTGGTTGTTCTTTAGGGTTTAGTTAAAAAATTTTTACCTAAAGTTTCAATCTGATTTTTGACAATTCTTTGATTCCTATTTAATATTGGGGTTTTGGTTTAATGGTCTCTGGTTTTGTAATTAAGAAATTTGTTGTGGTCTTAGGAGTATGTCATTTTCCCTGAGTTGAGTGGGTATCTCAATTGGGGCTATTGTTTGACCTTTCTATTTAGTCAATGTGTTTACTAGATGTTTTAGAAATCTTGTCTATGGCTATCTTCTTTATGGACTAGTATATTAAATAGTTGTGAGAAGGTCTTCTTTTTCTGGAAGGGTTCACTGAGGTAGATAAATATTCTGGAATTTTCCAGTCGAATCCTGATTGATAGGACTTGTTGAAGAAGAAATTATTCTTCCAGTGTTAGCTCTTATCTTGTTAAGATATTTATTAATACCATTCAAAGACTAAATTAAATCTTATGAAAAGGTCATAGTCTAGAGGGAGTAGATCTAGTTCATCATCCTCTATAGAAGGGTCTTCGCTGTCGTAAATTTATTACTCAGGGTATTTGGTATAGCAACCGTGGTTGCAATTTTGATCTTCAGATATTTCACTGTCTGTTTCCCAATGATCATTATCTTGTCCATTGGTAACTTCATGCCATTAGGGCACGTTGTTGTTGAAAGAGCTTTTGGTTCTGAACCATCCTGTGGAAGAACTCTGGTTGTATAACTGTTAATTCGGAATGTGTGCCATATAGACTTATCGTCAAAGTTCCTTTTGGTGTCAACCTAATTTTTATTAAATTAATGATTAGACTAAAGTTTGATTTTAAATAATCTCCCCGATAAACTACCCCCCCCCTATTTGCAAGCTGTCACATTCAATTATTGTGAAATTAGTGATTAGAGTTGATTAATTGATGACAATTATCCAAATAGTAATTAGTCTGTATCAGATTTTGGATAGCCCATTTTTTCTCCAATAATTAGCATAAAATAAATTAGCTAATGGTCAATAATTCAAATAAATTTGGGAATTATAAAACTCATCGTTTGGACAATTAAAGATCATAATATATATTAAAGTCTATCAATTTATTTCATTAAATACAGCTATTTATATTCATTAATTAATATTTAATTTTTTATAATTAATTAATTGAGAGTAAGATTGAGCTTAAATTTCATAATTTAAAATAAAAGAAGCACAAATTCGAGATAGTCACTGCTCTTTCATTGATTTGTTTTAAACCTCCGTTAAACTCAAAAACAATCAATATTAACTAAATTAAATTCATTAATATCAATAACTTAATTGATTTAATATAATAATGTATATTAGTTTTGAAAACCGAATGAATAGCATATTTGAGTTAGTAGTGAGTGGGCAATATGTGTATAAGTGGAAAGTAACCAACTCGGACACTCGCATCTCCCACCAGCACTCACTGGATCGCCCTCAAAACACAAATCATCCACTGCCTCCTCACTATTTCCATCACTAATCACTTTTAATTTATATAATAATAGATAAATTATTTGTAAAGAGAGTGTGTGCAGTAGTGTGTATGAGTGAGTAGGTGGAGTGAGTATGAATGAAGCAAGCTAGGTGAATGGAGTGGAATGCCTCAATTGCAGCAGTAGCAGCAGCAGTCAGATGTTCCTCCACACCACACTAAGTCCATCCACTCAGACTACTGAATAGTAGTCATTGGCATGGATGAGTGCATGTGAATGTGATAAAGAGACACCACTGAATGAGCATAGTAGCCAAATAAGTCAAGTGCAATCAGCAGCAACACTCAGTAGTCGCACTTCACTCATCTCACCCTCTTGCACTCACTCACTCTCATTTATTATATTAATTATTATTATTGTTATTATACTAGTAACATAGTTGTAGTTAAGTGAGTAGTGTGTGGATGTGGATTGAAATGTGTGTGGTAAGCTTGTGAAGATGTGAGTGACACTGAGATGCACTCCTGCTGCACAGTGCAGTCATGATTCTAGCATATATGCTGCTTCAAGAGCATTCAAACTTATTGTGCTCCCCTCCTTCACACTCATTCACTCACATATTTATTAAATATTAAATATAATCATCAGATGTAATTATTTAATAATTGGATGATGTCTTTTACTAGTAGATGTGCCTGAGAATTGTTGATTCCTAGTAGATCTTGGCTCAGCAGATCCACACTAGGTCATTATTGGCTCTTTATCTATTTATAAACAACATCTCCCCTGCAACTCTATTCAAAACATCAGCTCAATTATAATTATTATTTGTTATTTTATAAGTATTTATTAATTAATAGAGTAATAGAACTGAGAGCAAGCATTAACAGGCAATTTGAATGAATTCAAAGAAGAACCCCTGTCAATTGAAGCATCACTTTGATAATGTGAGTGTTTGCTTGTTCAGCTCCCTGATGGCCTTAAGCAGGAGTCTAGTCACTTTGATCTCAAGCACTGATAGCTCTCACAAGTGCACCGTAAGGGTTCTCCCTTGATTAGTTGGCCCTGGCTCTCCTGTTAATTTGTCTAATTCACAGTCTCAAATAAACCACTAATATCTCAATAATACAGGTATTTACACAATATATATTATTATTATATAGTAACGAAATAATAATATAATTAATAATTAACTCAATGAATTGCTGATAAAGTTACTGACCTCAACTTCTCTCGATAATTTTCAGCGCTTAGAATGCAAATGTGCAATAAACTGTGGTGTTGTGCTTCTTAACCAAGTTGAGGTAGGATATGGCTAACCCCAATAATATCTATAATATAAATATTTATTATAATTTAAATAATATGTAATTTTAAAAAATGTATAATTATAACTCTTAATGGAAGTAATAGTTATTTGAAAATTCTGCGAATAAGATTTGAGATTTATCTTGAATTTGTTGCTATTAAAACCTGATTATACCCTGACCCATAATAAAAATATGATAATCGAGAGCTCTATGAAATGTATAAATAGGCTCATAAATTATAAAATTTAAAATATAAAAGAATGATAAATGCTTGTAATTAATATAGGGGATTAATTTAAAATAAAAGAATAAACCGAATTCGAATTTTAAAGTTGTTAATTTAATATCTTTAATTCAAAAATACTTTTAATTATTATTATAATTTGGTTGTTTTATTTTTAAATCAGTTAGTGCCAATAAATAATTAGGCTTACTATCTATCAATGAGAAGCAATCAAATTTTTAATGTTAGTATTTAAAAAGAATTAGTAAGATATATTAAAATTAAAAGTTATTCCTAAAAGCAGTTAAAGGGACACTCCATGGCTTAGCCTTCCCTACAAATGCAAGACCACTAAGAGCCGCATCTGTCCTCATTGTCAGCATATCTTTTGACCTCCGTGCTGCCTCCAGGAAGTAAGTCAGTTTTTGAAGAAGAACCAACGAAAGCTGGTAGTAGCTGGCCCCACCCAAGACGACTTTCCTACACGAGGACATCAATCCTAAAGGACTCTCCATTCTAAGCATTGTTGAGATCATAAAACCCTCTTCGACTTCGTACCGTAGTCTACCACCGCTGAGCTTCTATTTAGAAGGTAATCGAGCACCATATGGTTAAACGACGACTTGAATTTGAATGACTTGGACCTCATTGTTGGTTTTAATTCTGCTGAATGTCATTCGAAGCAATCATAGCCTTTAATGGTCGTGCATTTGGTAAGAGGTGGGGGTTGGATCTATTTAGTACATAATTAAGAACTAAATCAATCAAAGCATTATTACCAAGCAGATGTTCTTCTCATTATAGTGGAGTTTACAAAGTAACCAGAACTTAGCTCTAAGACTGAAGAATCAAAAATGTGGGTCAGAACATTTGCTCCATCTATTGAATTCTTAAGAGTACTTGACTCGGTTATGACTACTTCATATTCTCAAAACTAACTTTTTGGAGATGTACCTTTAACTTCATAAGTTGTTATTATCTTCTCCAAGATTAAATCCGTCCTCTTAAAAGATAATGCGACCTTACCCTCAAGTTGATGTTGACGAGAGAATCAAGTTTTTTTTTACTTATAATAATGCCAAACTGGAGAATTCTATTATTCAACCACCAACTTCACTAACAGTAATATTGAAGATAATATCCTTGCAGCATTTATCGTGAACAACTCTGCTAATACTGTTAAATAACTAGATACAACTAATCAAACCACAACATAAAATATTTAATCTGTTCAGGTATCCTCTGCCCCTTTAATAGTAAGTTCTATAATGTTAATTAGATTCTTATAGTGTAATAGAATTTTGACGAGAGCCGCTCCAAAATATAAGATTTAAGAATTTTTCCTTAGGCACTAGTGGAAAGAAGCAGCAGCCTCAGGGAAAAAGCTCATCAAGACGTTGTGAGATAACAGCTGAGTGAGTAAATAAAAGGACCTAGCAATGCAAATATAATAATGGAAATGCGTCGGCTCTAGTGGTGGTACTTAGGGGCATTAATAACCACCCTGAACTACATGGGTCTCGAGAATGTCTGATTATAAGATGATGACTTTTCTGGATCTCACATTATATTATGGAAAGCTCAAAGGCTTTTTTCAAAAATATGATCTTCAATTATCTTGTTACCTGGGACACTTGTCTGAGTCTGAAGTCCACCGTCATCGTCGTGATATAGACCGAGCTGCATCAATAGCTGCCACTGTTTGCCCTTTAATCCCACATTTACCATTTCGATGACTATGCTAGTTTTCAATGTTTTCTTTTGCTTATTTTCAAATTTAAATACTCCCCCATTTTCCAACTTAACTCGTCCTTCTTTGTGCAGAGGGTGCGACATGGCAGTTGCAGGGAGATCGAGGCAAAGGCAGTTCGCAACATCAAAGTGATTGAGGGCTTCAGAGAAAGAGCTAATACGTAAGTGGGGAAGAGTCATAGATGATTGATTAGTTACTCAAGGCTCTAAAGAAGCTCAGCCTGATGTTTTAGCACACTCATGAGCTCGCGATACCAGGAGCAGCCAAGATTTGAGTGACGCATACATGCACCCGCTTACCATAGAGAGGAGGGTGACCATTGCCTGACACAGGAAGGTGACGTCACATCCATGAGGAAACCTCCAGCACTTCAAGCAGGACCTAAAAGACCACTACATGAAGATGTTACCCAAGACCTGGAAGCAGTTCACCAATCACCAGATGCTTTAAAATATGAAGAGATTGCTGCAGCATGATCGACATCTCTGAGAGCAAGATAATGCCACTATCTCAAGGAACTCTAAGAGGAGTATGCTTCTACTAGTAACTGTGAGAATTGGAAAGTATTTAAGCTTGTTACCTGTAGCACCACAGATTAGAGTTTATATAGAAGAGTATAATATTAATTTGGCATGATTTGTATAGTATAACAATTGATATTGATTTTAAAATGCAAAGCAAACCTTAGGTTTTTTTATTGCTTTATTTTCCCACTTTTGTTCATAGTTATAAGTAAAAAATACTCAGCCTAATCTTTATACAAGAGAGAATTCTTACTCTTGCATAATTTTCGAAGATTTGCATATGAACTCTTTTATTCATAAGTCTAAAAGAAAAATGATGAGGCCATGCAGACTTCATACATACACTATTTATGAACTTCCTAAAAAATTTAATTTATTTTTCTTACATCAAAGATTTCTTGACTTATATAAATGAGAGTTTGATGTTATAAATTTCATAGTAAAAATGTTAGCATGGGAAATGTTAGGAAATTAATGCCTAAACATACTATTTTATTTCCTTTAATTGAATTAATCAAGTCATTAAGCTGAAAGAATTGGAAGGAGTTTCGTAAATTCAAGCTATTAAATATATCGTGAAGTAGAAACTAGCAATAACGTTTTCAAAATTGTGAAAGGCTATCCTTCTATAAACTTTATTATATTTTATTATAAATTTAAGTCAATTTTTTTTTGTCTTTCTGTCTGTGCTTGGCTAATAATTATATTATTAGCAATAATGATTAGTTTTTTAAAAATTAAGATTTACAATAGCGGATATAGCCAAAATGCCTCTCATTATTTCTCAAGAAATTAATATGCTAATCATAAAAATGGAAAAATCAAACTACAACCGACCGAAATTGATGATCTAGGGTTCATTCTATATAGAATTTTAAATTTATAAAATTCGATTATAGGCATTCCATTTTTAATCTTATCAGAAATAGCCAAAAAAAATTTATAAATAAATATGTTTTTTAAATTATAATTATTAATTTAATTTTTAAAATTGAGCTAACTCACTCTTTCGATGCATAAAACAGCACCGTCAATTTTAAAGTTTAGCTAAATTTATGAATTCCCTATCGATTGATCTCTTGATCACCAGATTCAACCAACTTTTACTGACATTAATTTAATTTATTATTTTATTCAACAATTACTATATAATTAATTTATTTTATAATTTATTATAATAATTAATAAATCCACTATTTTTAACTGGGATTTGTGTGATTTGGAATCTTGATAATACAATCTTGAAGAATTGCATTTTCTAAATTGATTCTCTACCTTTTAGTATTAATACAAATAAGATCAGAACTCTAACTACTCAATTCACCTTATCAAATGAATTCATGAATTATAATACTTTTTATATTATATAATATATTTAATATATTTAATGAATAGAGTGAGTGAAATGAGTTGAGAATATGAAAGAGCGCATGAATACGAGCAGTAGCACGTGCAGCATGTTTGGAGTGAGTGTGAGCTCAAGCACGTGCATGTCTCCCATTCAACCAAGTCACCCTAGTTATTTACACCTTCTAATCGTATTGAGTGAGTATTGAATTGAATGAGTGGGAGAGGGTGAGAGCAGCAGTGACTGCACTGGAGTGCGTGATAGTTGGTGTTCAAATGCTGCCTTGCTTGTTCATGGTTAGTCTGCTTGCCATTTCACACCACAGTCACCTTCACTACTCCACTCACTCATTCAACTTATACTATTAATTAATAATATAATATAGTAATTAATTATATAAGTATTTAGTAGTAAGTTTGAAATGATAAGTTGTCTTTCAACTGCTGTGTTTGATAATCAGCTTAAATAGATGCATAGTGGAGTGCAGTTGCTGTGAATTGATAAATCAACTCAAATAGACCACTGGACTAGCCTGCACTGTCACCATTCTAGTCAGTGTCATCTCCCAATCTAGTTTACATCACACATATAAATACTTATTAATATATTATTATAAATGAATGAAGTGTGTGGAGTGAATGAGAGTGACGGTGAGTTGCTTGCAGTGTGGTGAGTCTCCTTATGCTTTCTTGCTCTGCTCACCCACTCACTCATTCACTTCCTTCTCACCAGCCAATTTCAACCAGCATCTATTCACACTCACACTAAATAATTACATTTATATTAATAATAAATGAAGTGGGATATGCGTGATTGAGAGATGTGAGTGAGTGCGGGAGAGTAAAGCGCAATGAATTGATGACTATGCACTGGAAGTCCACTCAGTCACCTTCAAGTGCAGTCTGTCGCTCCATTGTCTCACTGCTGACCACACGTATTCACACACTCACACATACATTTGCATTTAATTATAATAAATATATTATAATAATAATACAATTAAATTTAGAAATTATGCAGTAAAATATTTAACTTAAATATTAATGGAGAAATTTAGGATAATAAGCAACAAAGGTGAACTGAAAGAAACTAATAAGAAAGAAAGTTATCATATGATGAATACACCTACTAACATAATCATAGTTCAGTATAAAGAAAAAATCAATAAAATATAGCAAATAATGAAAAAATATTAAGAATAATATAAAAGATTGTGAAAATATGGGAGAGGGTCTTGATAAATTAATATAGAGTGCTAAAATATATTAAATTTAATTATATTGCTGTATAATTTTGCGAGCAATCCTCTGTTGAATGCAAATATAGTCTTTAATATTTCAACTGTCTCTTCACATTTAAAGTTCTCTTAGTATACATAATTTGTATCGAGTCCATGTCTTGAGGGCCTCCGATCATGCCGTAATTCCTTAGCCAACTGAAGCTGTGTCAACTATGTTTATGTAATACTCTGTAAGCAGAAATAATTTGAGATTTTGTTAAGAGTGTATTCACTTACATCCATTACTTGAATAGCCAATCCATGAGCCTTGGCTATAAACAATGGTATAGATTATCTGCTGCTTGAGTCCTATTTTTCCATCAACCTAAACCTTGCTGAAAGGCATCTGTGTGTTTACTAATTACAAATGTGCTATGCATTTCTTGTCGTTGGCCAGAAGCCTGGACAAGCATATCTCTTTGGCATCAAGTATAAATGTCTCTGAAACCCTATTGTCTTATCTTGGTCATACTTGGGATCCAGTCTAGGTATTGGCCTTTCCGCATATATGACGTGCAGTATTGCAGTCGAAGTAAGGGGCAAATCTTCGAATGGGCGGCCCCGACACAGCTAGAGCTATCTCACGACGGTGAAACTTCCGACTCAGACATCTCCTTGGGGAGGCCATGATAATCAAGCATCACTGTTTCCTAAAAGGTCATAGGAGTTTCCTAAAGTTATGGAAAAACATATAGTGCCGATGTTTTCGGATTTGGATAGAAAAATATTACTGTCAAACCATCAGATCTCTATAGCTTTATACCGTTTTCGATCTATACAGTGCGTTATTCTCTATGTAGTAATGTAAAATACCTTGTAGATTATCCTTCTATCTATAGGAATTCAATGATGGCATAGTTACCAATAGGGAGGCAAGGGGATTTTGAAGCAGTCCACAGTGCAAGCTGCGCTCGTTAGCGTCTCAACTCAAGGAGTTCCTATCCACTCTGGTACTTTAGAGCTCTAATACGCTTTCATCACACCAAAGGGAGCAGGCTCACATGCATGAGAGATGAAGTTTATCAATGTTTAGCAAGCAGTGAGTATAACACTATCTTTCACTATTGCTCTTTCAGGACCTTCCCTTATACCCTAGTCTCAGCACAACTGTAGAGTTGCTGCATCATGCTCTTCTAACTCACAATGCACGAAGGGGATCTTGAAATACGCCATTACTAATCTTACAAGAGCACATCGAGAAACAAATATTGTAGGTATTGCTAGAGATCGTCACATGATCTAAGGACCATACCTGGCCAATTGATATCTATGACAGCCTTGCGATATGAACACTTTCAATGGTGTTACAGTTAATTTCAAATGCACAAAGGCCTCAAAATTCATATTCTAATAGATTGCTTACCGTTGGTGCAAAAATTGAACTGCCTTGATGGCTGGCAGCTGAAACAGAGATACTTAAAGATTCCACTTGGGTAAGGAGGGCTGGAATACGGCAGTCACGAACAATGGAAAAAAAGCTATATGTTCAAAATGAAAGAGTAAGAATGAAATGATAAGGTTTGAAAGATTCTGTTTAATTGAATGTATCTATTTTACCTGATAATAAATTAAAATAGTTGTAAATAAAATAAAATAAAACAAAAATTAAATACTATCAGTTATTGTGATGAAATAAATTAAAAAAACTTGAATAAAACACTTTCTCATCTTTTTCAAATCATTAAAGAGTATTAAAATTAAAATAATTATAATATTATTAATCATAAAATAAAAATAAATAAAAGGATAATAAATTCAAAAATAATTAAAAAAAAGGGGAAAAAAAAGTACAGCAAATGATAAATAACTAATTAATAAGATTTGAAGTCCATTAAAAAAAAACAAAATGATTGCAAAATTGAGCAATTAGAAATTTTCGTGGACAAAATTCGATATTAAAATATAATTTATTTCAATTAGAACTATCACAGGGATGTAGAGCGAAAAATAAGGATTCTTCCTAGTAATTTTAGAGATTTGGCAAATATGCATTTTAAAAAGTTGTTGCAGTTTATATGATATTGCTTTAAATTTCCACTTGAGGATCTAAGAGAAGGTGCTTGATTCAAGCAAATCTATTGAAAATGATTGCAAAATTGAGCAATGAGAAATTTTCGTGGACAAAATTCGATATTAAAATATAATTTATTTAAATTCGAACTATCACAGGGATGTAGAGCGAAAAATAAGGATTGTTCCTAGTATTTTTGGAGATTTGGCAAATATGCATTTTAAAAAGTTGTTGCAGTTTATATGATATTGCTTTAAATTTCCACTTGATGATCCAAGAGAAGGGGCTTGATTCAAGCAAATCTATTGAAAATGATTGCAAAATTGAGCAATGAGAAATTTTCGTGGACAAAATTCGATATTAAAATATAATTTATTTCAATTCCAACTATCACAGGGATGTAGAGCGAAAAATAAAGATTCTACCCAGTATTTTTGGAGATTTGGCAAATATGCATTTTAAAAAGTTGTTGCAGTTTATATGATATTGCTTTAAATTTCCACTTGAGGATCCAAGAGAAGGGGCTTGATTCAAGCAAATCTATTGAAAATCATTGCAAAATTGAGCAATGAGAAATTTCCGTGGACAAAATTCGATATTAAAATATAATTTATTTAAATTCCAACTATCACAGGGATGCAGAGCGAAAAATAAGGATTGTTCCTAGTATTATTGGAGATTTGGCAAATATGCATTATAAAAAGTTGTTGCAGTTTATATGATATTGCTTTAAATTTCCACTTGAGGATCCAAGAGAAGGGGCTTGATTCAAGCAAATCTATTGAAAATGATTGCAAATTGAGCAATGAGAAATCTTCGTGCGGACAAATTCGATTTGGCAGATATGCATTTTAAAAAGTTGTTGCAGTTTATATGATATTGCTTTAAATTTCCACTTGAGGATCCAAGAGAAGGGGCTTGATTCAAGCAAATCTATTGAAAATCATTGCAAAATTGAGCAATGAGAAATTTCCGTGGACAAAATTCGATATTAAAATATAATTTATTTAAATTCGAACTATCACAGGGATGCAGAGCGAAAAATAAGGACTGTTCCTAGTATTATTGGAGATTTGGCAAATATGCATTTTAAAAAGTTGTTGCAGTTTATATGATATTGCTTTAAATTTCCACTTGAGGATCCAAGAGACTTGATTCAAGCAAATCTATTGAAAATGATTGCAAAATTGAGCAATGAGAAATTTTCGTGGACAAAATTCGATATTAAAATATAATTTATTTCAATTCCAACTATCACAGGGATGTAGAGCGAAAAATAAAGATTCTACCCAGTATTTTTGGAGATTTGGCAAATATGCATTTTAAAAAGTTGTTGAAGTTTATATGATATTGCTATAAATTGCAACTTGAGGATCCAAGAGAAGGGGCTTGATTCAAGCAAATCTATTGAAAATGATTGCAAAATTGAGAAATGAGAAATTTTCGTGGACAAAATTCGATATTAAAATATAATTTATTTCAATTAGAACTATCACAGGGATGTAGAGCGAAAAATAAGGATTCTTCCTAGTAATTTTAGAGATTTGGCAAATATGCATTTTAAAAAGTTGTTGAAGTTTATATGATATTGCTTTAAATTTCAACTTGAGGATCCAAGAGAAGGGGCTTGATTCAAGCAAATCTATTGAAAATGATTGCAAAATTGAGCAATGAGAAATTTTCGTGGACAAAATTCGATATTAAAATATAATTATTTCAATTCGAACTATCACAGGGATGTAGAGCGAAAAATAAGGATTCTTCCTAGTATTTTTGGAGATTTGGCAAATATGCATTTTAAAAAGTTGTTGAAGTTTATATGATATTGCTTTAAATTTCAACTTGAGGATCCAAGAGAAGGGGCTTGATTCAAGCAAATCTATTGAAAATGATTGCAAAATTGAGCAATGAGAAATTTTCGTGGACAAAATTCGATATTAAAATATAATTTATTTCAATTCCAACTATCACAGGGATGTAGAGCGAAAATAAGGACTCTTCCTAGTATTTTTGGAGATTTGGCAAATATGCATTTTAAAAAGTTGTTGCAGTTTATATGATATTGCTTTAAATTTCCACTTGAGGATCCAAGAGAAGGGGCTTGATTCAAGCAATCTATTGAAAATGATTGCAAAATTGAGCAATGAGAAATTTTCGTGGACAAAATTCGATATTAAAATATAATTTATTTCAATTAGAACTATCACAGGGATGTAGAGCGAAAAATAAGGATTCTTCCTAGTAATTTTAGAGATTTGGCAAATATGCATTTTAAAAAGTTGTTGCAGTTTATATGATATTGCTTTAAATTTCCACTTGAGGATCCAAGAGAAGGGGCTTGATTCAAGCAAATCTATTGAAAATGATTGCAAAATTGAGCAATGAGAAATTTTCGTGGACAAAATTCGATATGATAATATAATTTATTTCAATTCGAACTATCACAGGGATGTAGAGCGAAAAATAAGGATTGTTCCTAGTATTTTTGGAGATTTGGCAAATATGCATTTTAAAAAAAGTTGTTGCAGTTTATATGATATTGCTTTAAATTTCCACTTGAGGATCCAAGAGAAGGGGCTTTATTTAAGTCTTTGTTTTTTTCAAGTTTTTAATTTTCGATATTTACTCTCATTCCCGTTTCAATTTTTTATTTTTATTGTTATTTTTGTTTAGCAATTTCTTTATTATTTAGTTTTTAATTCTTTTTTTCTTAATTTTACTTATATCATTTATTTAATTTTAAATATTCATTTTTGTTTTTTATTAATCTTTTATTTTTATTTATTTAATTTTTTATTATATTTATATTTATATTTTGTTTTTTTTTCAGATTATATAAACCTTCTTATTTATATGATTTAATTATTATATATTAATTTAAGTTTGTTTATAATTAATATTTTCACTTCATGTTTTTGTTTGTTTATGTTTTTTTTTTATTGTTTAAAATTTTGTTTTTATATAAGAATTAAATCTTTTGTGTTAAGGTGGTTGTTTTTTCAAATTAAAATTTAAATTAATCCTTTTCTTTATGTATTATAATACTTATGATTGCCTTTTTATTATTAACAATAGTTCTAAATATACATCTTTATTTTTAAATAGGGCCTTCTTCTAAAATTAAATAGCAACTAAATTTTACCAATGTGATCCTCTTATTATTAGTGGTCTCAATTAAAGTTTTATCATAACAGCGAAGCTTCTCTAACTAATACTACCAATTCAGGGTTATAAGAACTACACATTCATTTCGAGAAGCCAATAGTTTCGGCGCCAAATTTTAATTACTAGTAGTAGGGTTCCCCAACAAGAAACAGTGGTGTGTGGCGAGAGGACATTTGAATCAGAGACATGCTTGGCTTTTACTGTAACATAATTACAACAACATCACAGGAGAGCCATAGAGCATCAAATGGCTCTGTAGGGTCAAACGATAAGGTTACCATCTCTTGGAAGGACGGTAATGTTTGCTACTCTTTGATCAGCTGGGAGGAGAATATTTGTTGTTCATGTGTTTCCTCATATCATTGCAAGTGAGATAGGCATGATATTGCCAACTTTCGAGCCAATTCTACTGGTATTAAGCACAAGGATTGCAAGAGTAAGATAGATAGAAGGTCTTATGCTGTCATATAACCAAGAATAAATTAGCAATAACATTCCTGACATATGAGCATGTTTCCTTTGGCGCGAAGAAGATGATCAGAGCTCTGAAGCACAAGAGTTGATGGAAGCTTCATTGGATGATATGTTAAAGGGCCTGTATTTAGATGGATAATGTTTTTAGGAATCCTTAGCCTTTCTAATGTAAAATGGTAAATCTCCTTAAAAATTACTATCATGCCTTTAGGAAAACGCTAAGGTAACTCAACTGCATCTGGGAGAAATTCAGATAAACATGGAGGGATACCGGCACAGCACTAATGGATACCATCTGCAGCAAGGAGCGCTTGACTTAAAAAACACGAGATTCAACAAAAAAAATAAAAAAGGCCCATAGTTAAATGGCTATAGAAAAGCATGAGAAACAAAGATGCTCAATTTTCTAGGCCCCTGGGATAGAAAACTGAGTCGGATATTCCATCTTACTGATAATTTCATGGAGAATCGAATCGTACTACTGGTAAGCCGCATTATTAGGTTAGCTCCTTACTTCGTTTGCAAAACTGAAAGTCCAAAAATGCCTGATTTCTCAATGTAAGTATTTTGATAAATTTATGAAGAAGCCCATTAAACACTGCTGTAGGTTTGAAATCAGGTATACTCCGCGAAACAGATGCTGAGGTTGGGCTATTCCTTACCATTTAAAGTGCAGTGGAGTCCCTATTAGCTTCGACTTTCAGAATCTGTTTTTGAATTGCTACATTAATTTAAACATTTCTGACATCGAGAAGCTTGAGCGTAGAATATGGTACGTGTTGAAGAGCCGCCATCAACAGCATAGACCCAAGCCGAATGATGGCTT
>ARYC01019961.1:0-23744 GCA_000711775.1 Oxytricha trifallax
GACAAAATTCGATATTAAAATATAATTTATTTCAATTAGAACTATCACAGGGATGTAGAGCGAAAAATAAGGATTCTTCCTAGTAATTTTAGAGATTTGGCAAATATGCATTTTAAAAAGTTGTTGCAGTTTATATGATATTGCTTTAAATTTCCACTTGAGGATCTAAGAGAAGGTGCTTGATTCAAGCAAATCTATTGAAAATGATTGCAAAATTGAGCAATGAGAAATTTTCGTGGACAAAATTCGATATTAAAATATAAATTTATTTCAATTCGAACTATCACAGGGATGTAGAGCGAAAAATAAGGACTGTTCCTAGTATTTTTGGAGATTTGGCAAATATGTATTTTAAAAAGTTGTTGCAGTTTATATGATATTGCTTTAAATTTCCACTTGAGGATCCAAGAGAAGGGGCTTGATTCAAGCAAATTTATTGAAAATGATTGCAAAATTGAGCAATGAGAAATTTTCGTGGACGAAATTCGATATTAAAATATAATTTATTTCAATTCGAACTATCACAGGGATGTAGAGCGAAAAATAAGGACTGTTCCTAGTATTTTTGGAGATTTGGCAAATATGTATTTTAAAAAGTTGTTGCAGTTTATATGATATTGCTTTAAATTTCCACTTGAGGATCCAAGAGAAGGGGCTTGATTCAAGCAAATCTATTGAAAATGATTGCAAAATTGAGCAATGAGAAATTTTCGTGGACAAAATTCGATATTAAAATATAATTTATTTCAATTCGAACTGTCACAGGGATGTAGAGCGAAAAATAAGGATTGTTCCTAGTATTTTTGGAGATTTGGCAAATATGCATTTTAAAAAGTTGTTGAAGTTTATATGATATTGCTTTAAATTTCAACTTGAGGATCCAAGAGAAGGAGCTTGATTCAAGCAAATCTATTGAAAATGATTGCAAAATTGAGCAATGAGAAATTTTCGTGGACAAAATTCGATATTAAAATATAATTTATTTCAATTCCAACTATCACAGGGATGTAGAGCGAAAAATAAGAATTGTTCCTAGTATTTTTGGAGATTTGGCAAATATGCATTTTAAAAAGTTGTTGAAGTTTATATGATATTGCTTTAAATTTCAACCTGAGAATCCAAGAAAAGGGGCTTGATTCAAGCAAATCTATTGAAATGATTGCAAAATTGAGCAATGAGAAATTTTCGTGGACAAAATTCGATATTAAAATATAATTTATTTCAATTCGAACTGTCACAGGGATGTAGAGCGAAAAATAAGGATTGTTCCTAGTATTTTTGGAGATTTGGCAAATAGCATTTTAAAAAGTTGTTGAAGTTTATATGATATTGCTTTAAATTTCAACTTGAGGATCCAAGAGAAGGGGCTTGATTCAAGCAAATCTATTGAAAATCATTGCAAAATTGAGCAATGAGAAATTTCCGTGGACAAAATTCGATATTAAAATATAATTTATTTAAATTCGAACTATCACAGGGATGCAGAGCGAAAAATAAGGATTGTTCCTAGTATTATTGGAGATTTGGCAAATATGCATTTAAAAAGTTGTTGCAGTTTATATGATATTGCTTTAAATTTCCACTTGAGGATCCAAGAGAAGGGGCTTTATTTAAGTCTTTGTTTTTTTCAAGTTTTTAATTTTCGATATTTACTCTCATTCCCGTTTCAATTTTTTATTTTTATTGTTATTTTTGTTTAGCAATTTCTTTATTATTTAGTTTTTAATTCTTTTTTTCTTAATTTTACTTATATCATTTATTTAATTTTAAATATTCATTTTTGTTTTTTATTAATCTTTTATTTTTATTTATTTAATTTTTTATTATATTTATATTTATATTTTGTTTTTTTTTCAGATTATATAAACCTTCTTATTTATATGATTTAATTATTATATATTAATTTAAGTTTGTTTATAATTAATATTTTCACTTCATGTTTTTGTTTGTTTATGTTTTTTTTTTATTGTTTAAAATTTTGTTTTTATATAAGAATTAAATCTTTTGTGTTAAGGTGGTTGTTTTTTCAAATTAAAATTTAAATTAATCCTTTTCTTTATGTATTATAATACTTATGATTGCCTTTTTATTATTAACAATAGTTCTAAATATACATCTTTATTTTTAAATAGGGCCTTCTTCTAAAATTAAATAGCAACTAAATTTTACCAATGTGATCCTCTTATTATTAGTGGTCTCAATTAAAGTTTTATCATAACAGCGAAGCTTCTCTAACTAATACTACCAATTCAGGGTTATAAGAACTACACATTCATTTCGAGAAGCCAATAGTTTCGGCGCCAAATTTTAATTACTAGTAGTAGGGTTCCCCAACAAGAAACAGTGGTGTGTGGCGAGAGGACATTTGAATCAGAGACATGCTTGGCTTTTACTGTAACATAATTACAACAACATCACAGGAGAGCCATAGAGCATCAAATGGCTCTGTAGGGTCAAACGATAAGGTTACCATCTCTTGGAAGGACGGTAATGTTTGCTACTCTTTGATCAGCTGGGAGGAGAATATTTGTTGTTCATGTGTTTCCTCATATCATTGCAAGTGAGATAGGCATGATATTGCCAACTTTCGAGCCAATTCTACTGGTATTAAGCACAAGGATTGCAAGAGTAAGATAGATAGAAGGTCTTATGCTGTCATATAACCAAGAATAAATTAGCAATAACATTCCTGACATATGAGCATGTTTCCTTTGGCGCGAAGAAGATGATCAGAGCTCTGAAGCACAAGAGTTGATGGAAGCTTCATTGGATGATATGTTAAAGGGCCTGTATTTAGATGGATAATGTTTTTAGGAATCCTTAGCCTTTCTAATGTAAAATGGTAAATCTCCTTAAAAATTACTATCATGCCTTTAGGAAAACGCTAAGGTAACTCAACTGCATCTGGGAGAAATTCAGATAAACATGGAGGGATACCGGCACAGCACTAATGGATACCATCTGCAGCAAGGAGCGCTTGACTTAAACACGAGATTCAACAAAAAAAATAAAAAAGGCCCATAGTTAAATGGCTATAGAAAAGCATGAGAAACAAAGATGCTCAATTTTCTAGGCCCCTGGGATAGAAAACTGAGTCGGAGATTCCATCTCACTGATAATTTCATGGAGAATCGAATCGTACTACTGGTAAGCCGCATTATTAGGTTAGCTCCTTACTTCGTTTGCAAAACTGAAAGTCCAAAAATGCCTGATTTCTCTATGTAAGTATTTTGATAAATTTATGAAGAAGCCCATTAAACACTGCTGTAGGTTTGAAATCAGGTATACTCCGCGAAACAGATGCTGAGGTTGGGCTATTCCTTACCATTTAAAGTGCAGTGGAGTCCCTATTAGCTTCGACTTTCAGAATCTGTTTTTGAATTGCTACATTAATTTAAACATTTCTGACATCGAGAAGCTTGAGCGTAGAATATGGTACGTGTTGAAGAGCCGCCATCAACAGCATAGACCCAAGCCGAATGATGGCTTGCTGTCTAAGCAGGGTATCTCCAGCTATACTATGAATTGCAGTATATCAATTTTGCTAATACTCTCTATGCCTTCACTCTTAGACATTCTGATATAATATTTGAATTTAGCACTTTAATTGTCTAATTTAGTAATGATGCTCTTGTATATATAAATTATTTTTCCTATTAAAATTTACCTTATGTGCTTTGTTCGTATATTTATATTTCATTTCTCCCAAATTTTAAATTCTTTTATTTATTTAATTATATTAATATATTTAATTTTTACTAACAATCACATATAGAAATATATTTTACGTTTTTCTGCAATATCTCATATAAATTCTTACCAGAACACTAAGCCTTCAAACCACAGATGCTGATGCATCCTTGAAGTAGATTTCAGTTAGCTACTGACTGGTGATAAATAATTGAATTTCAGCTGCAGCATTAATGGACTCAGCCCGTGAATCTCGAATTCTAAACAGCCTGAGTAGAATAGTGTACTCAGATGACCTTTGGCAGACAGAGGCACTTAAGGATCTATGTGGTCTCAGTAATTCATTTAATACATTATATTAAATTATTTAATATATATTATGTGAGTGATATTTGTTGTTTTTGCTTTGAATTGCTTTTACATAGGTTGATTTGCTCACTCTAGATATTGGAAAGACTTCCTTTCACCTTACCCGCCATCACCCTGCCACTATATCTCCACTCTACTCCACTCATTCACATATTATATATTATTATACTAATATTATATTTATGATGTAGTGAGCAAGTAGGAAGGAGTAAGGATGAGAGTGACAGTTGATTGCACCACAGCAGCTGCCTGCATCATCACTATCCCCTGCAATCAGTACTGCAGTTCTTGATTTACACCCATCACGTGCTATTTGATTGATATATCGAGTAGGAGCGATGAGAGTGGACAGTGTGAGCAGAGTGATAAGTGCTCTAGCCAGCAATGACTATGACCATGATGATAATGAGGGCAGTGATGATCATGTGGAGGGCATGCATATCTATCTGTGATGAGTGCAACACAACTTCATTCAAATCATAATATAATATAATATAATATAATATTAACATGATTGTAGTTGATTGAGTGTGATGATTAGAGGGTGCAGCAGGTGTTTAGTGGCGAGTGAGACGATTGCACTCCAGTGACGCTCTTTATCTCCACAAGGCTACAGCAATTCAAAATCAAACACTCAAACACACCAGTTCTTATTTCTATTCACTCAATCAATTATATTTAATATAATTATGTTGTAATATGTAGTAATAGTTGATTAGAAATGAATTGAAGATGCGTGATGAGTGTGGAAATAGGGAGTGTGAGTTGATTGATTTCATTTCCACTGTTACTCTGATTGAAAGACCCAACTGAGGAGGCATCTAGTTTCAAATGCATTCAAATCACCACCTACTACTATATTCACTAATAATTATTAATTATATTTGAATTGTAAATATGGAGTGGATTTGAATTTGAGTGATTCTGAAATAGCAGCTTCCCTCACCTTTTCAGGCCACTTTAGCTCCTAGTCTTGGTGTGGGCGGGAAACTCCCTTTAAAATCTCCAATTAACCACAACTTCCATTCACTATTCAGTTATATTAATTATATTATTATTATAATATCAAGTATAATAGTTATAGCATGTAGTTTGAGATTTGTGTGTTTGATAAGACCTAACTGCTAGTCTGAGAATAGTGATGCTATCGCCATCCAAGCACTAGCCAGCTGCTCCAGTGTCTGTTCATAGTGCAGGCAGGAATCTACCAACAGCACTCTTTGAAGACTGTTATATAGCCTCCTCACTATTTACTTCAAATCATTCATCTGCAAAAGAATATATAATATAATTTATATTTTATTAACTTGATTGGTTTTACTCTCCTGGCATTTGAGATGATTGGTGTTGTCTTGCACTGCCATTAGGTGCTTGACTCAGCATCTACAGCTGTTTGGATCTCAAATCAGCAACTAGAGATAAAGGCCTGTCCATCTCATTCAGGATCAAGCCATCACTGCTCTGATTATCAATTATATCAATATACTGGCTGCTTTATAAATCCAACATTCAATATGCACAGCAACAAGTAATCAAGATATAAGGACTGGTTTCAATCATACTGTTCTGGAAATTACTTATATAATATAATTTAATATTAATATATTGAAACTTCTACCTAAACTGGATAATTTAAGGGAGAAAGAGAGCCAGAGTTTCAAATACAGACATGATTCACACACATCACTATCTTTCTAAATTAATTATAATTAATTCACCATATATAATCTGAAACATAGTGATGGCAAACACATCTGCACAGTGAGTTGAGGAAGTGAGCTGAACTTCAACATCATCTTCCTCTCAACACACTCATAATGAGAGACTATTTCAAAACTAGGCTTCTCTTGCCGGGGCTGTTGCTTTCTCTCTTTGAAAAACTAATGCCAATAGTTGTTTATATTTATCATATCAATTCACAAATATATTTAATTTATTAAATTTTATAATTATTAAATTAATATTAATGGAATGCTGATCTTTTACTCAAAATTGAAATCTAAACCAACTAAATACATAAAATTTGACCAATGAGAGAATAGAGGCAAGATGGTAATTTCAAAGTGGTGACCAATTCAACCCAGATTGACGTTTAGACAGAGCATTATCTATTTTCAGTTTAAAAAAGATGCCAAATTTTCAAGTTAAAATAAAGTATAATCGGTAAACTTATACGATTATAACACATGTAACAATTATTAAATTCACTTAAAATATGTATTAAATATATATATATATATATATATAAATGATTAATGTTATTAATTATACCCATTAACAATTTAATTTATTAATAAGACTAATTAAATTTAAGATAAGTTGTAATATAATAAATTACACTGCATTTTCAGAAAAAAATTCTATAATTTGTCAAATTTACTTAGATATTCTTACCATTTCTACCACTTTATCAAAAAAATGTTTTGAATGTCTTTTTTATGCACCTGTCTTGTATTATTGAGATATTGCTTTCTAAATTTTGATATTTGATATTACAATTTAACCTGCTTTCTGTTGTAGGAACCCACGATTCTCGCTCGTAAACTATATTCTTAAATTAAAAAATAATTATTTTCAAAATTTTACTTAAATTTCACATCAGCAAGTGGATTGGCCCCTTAATTAATTAAGAGCTTCTAAAAGTTCTTCTACACCAAATCCAATTTTTGTTGGAAATTTGAATAATTTCTCTTTTTTTGAAGCAATTTCTGCATTCCCTTGACTTAGGGGTTATATTATACCTTACACTCATTTTAATTCTCATTTTTTCATTATTTAAAGCTAAACATTTCTATATCCACACTTTCTAGATAAGCGCCTGATTTTTAAGTACCCTTTAAATAGTAGTATCAATAGGCCAATGATGATTAATGAATAATATCAAATAAACTTAACATAGCACTGTTTAAAACTTAAATCAAACTATCAATCCTAATCTTGTCGTAACGTAAACGTATCTGAGTGAGTTGACGTGGCAATCCGTGATGTGGCAGTAATAAAGTAGAAAAACTCAGAAAAACAATATACGCTACCGCCTGGCTTCACCCCTGAAAAAGATGTTTGACAGAGACAAAGTAAAAAACAGAGCTTAAGAGATCCTCTCGGGAAGTTAGTGTGGTGAAAAATTCTTGCCTGTCCCAACGATGGTGGGAAACGTTATTCCTATATTTTCGTTTTGGTAGCTTCAGCAAACTATCCTTTGTGGGAGAAAACCCTTATCGTTGGGTTTAATGGTTTTTATCTTCTAACTTTTGAAGGTTTAGCATCACCTTGATGCTGCTCCCTATTACATTGGAAATTGAAGCAAGTCAAGCATCTAATGCATTGAAATCCTGGTCCTAAACCCAATCGAAGAGTGAATAGCTGACATTTTGAACTCTACAGACTAGCCCTTATGCATTGCGCACAGCAACCCCCTGCTTGGCCTCAATTGGCCTTAGTGTAGTAGAAAGCTTTTTATTAGAAATTCCTTAGTGAGATTTGTAACTCAACTAGTGTAATTTAATAACATCAGTATGCCAATCAATTGTAGAAATTTCTCCTCAAGTTATTCTTTTTCCAAGGTAATACTACTGAAACTTCACAAATGTCAAATGATACTTTGAGTTCAAAAAAATAGGCTAAATACAGTAGCCTTGTACTTAAGGTAGGTAATGAAAGGGATCTCGATTATAGTGAGACGTATTTTTCTAAAGTTATTTGTTTAACTATAATTGATAAAGAAGGAGCAGGATTAGGCAGGTAATAACCTATAATGAAGAGAACGCTTTTTGCTATTTATATATTATACCATAATAGAGACTAATTTATTGTACCTCTGAATTTTTAAAATATATTTAGCAAGTAAAAAATGCCTATTGTGAAATTTTATCAAAATTTATCTTGCATTTTCAATATCATGAATTTTGTATTCAGTGAATTAATTACATGTTGTGTAAATATTGGCAAGTTACCAAATCAATGCTTATTTATCATAAATTCTTTTTAAATTTCAATTCGCTGACCCTGTTTTTTTACTGAACATTTTCAAATGAAATTCATTTTTTTAAATTGAATAGTGAGTAATACCTATGAAGTCTTATAAGATTTCTTAAGATCAACTGAAAAGGAAGAAGATATCTTAATTTTTTTTCCTTCCTCAAATTAATCCCATACTATTATTATTAAAGTAGAAACACCAAACTTGTCTCTTCTAGCCATTTACATTAGAAGAAAATCATCAGATATAAATCAGCAAAGCCAAATTTACTTGATTCGTAAAATTCAAAAGAGTCTTGAGTGGATTATAATACAGAAGAAAATTGCTTGCAATTTAATCGACCCCTCCTTTGCCTCATGTTAAGAATGAGAGAGTTAAGGGGAATTCCATTTTGTTAGTTAGAAGTAGAGATGGGGGCAAACCAAAATGAACTTTAGAGAAATTTAAAATTTAGGAATATGAGAACGGGCATTCCTTCAAAGCGAAATAATTGCAATAACTGTTATATAGAAAAAGGAGAGTATACTAGCACAGAAAATTTTATAAGCTTGTAGCAATTTTGGGGCAGGTATCTCCCCCACAATTTTATTATTTTAGTACTTGCTGAAAGTTTTAAGGCTTTCAACCTCTACATCTCTAAAATATTGTTCCATTATATAAAATCTGAATCTATACATACTATTGAGTTTTTGTTTAAGGTCTTAATTATAAACCATTTCTTATTGTGATGTTCTTAGACTTAACTTGACTAGAATTAGTGTTAAATTTTAATTTTTTTAAAAATAATCATTAAGCACTTCTATATTTTTCTTAAGAGCTTAAAATATAAATCTTTATTAGGCAATTTTCCAAGATTTTGAAAGAAATTTGACAATACTAAATTAATTTAATATTTTTTTAATTTAAAATATACATAATCGGTTCATAATTTAAAGTTATGGTATCAAAAACTTAAACAAATAATTTCATAATTCTTGAGGAAAAATCAAATATAATATATTCAAGGTTGCTAAAATATCTTTTTGATAATAGATTTAGCAAAAATTCGTTGATTTTTATATTATAATTAATACTGTAAACTAATAGAATATTTCATAAATTCTAATTAACTTTTGGGGGGGAATTTCCTGCCCCATACATAAAACTATATAATTTTATTAATTTGTCAAAATCTTTAAAATCAATTATGATATAATAATTGATAATTAGACATCGACAACGAGTTTAGTTTTTTAACATGAAAAAAATTTAATTAATTTATAAAAGTAATTTATATTATTAATTAATGTAAATAATGCAATATATTTTACATTATATAATGAGACGATGATAATTATAAACCTGGAAGTTATTTTAAAAATGTTTTTTATATAGGATAAAGGTGTAATATAAATTTAAAATGTTTGTGCAAAAAACTGCTGTGAAGAGGCATGAAATTTTATTTGGGGGAAACTCCCCCCAAACTTTTTGATTTAAATTACAAGGTCAATTATTCATAACTATCAGAAAGAATTTGAAAAAAAAATTGATAACTATTTTCAAGATTTTTGATAGAAATCAAGAATTTGATAAAGCCAATTAGTATCTATCATTAATTAGCAATTCAGATAATACAATAGATCATTGCAAATAAAAACTGATTCTTTAAAATTATGACTTTTAATTTATTATGGCATTTATATTATCTTTTTCTTAGACTTACTCATATAACAACCAATATAATTTAATTAAAATTTTAATATATTCATCATAAATTCATTTAAAGCTGACAAAGTATAAAGTGAAGAGATAAATTACCTTAAATATTCAATTTATTTTAGTTTTACATTGATAATTTAAGAATAATTCACATTATAATATTTGAAATACATATGTTTGGATCGAAGATGTATATTAATTAATGATTTTTATAACAATCCAAAACCACAAATTTAATCCTGAATTATCAGATTGAGTAGATTTGGCAATCCGTGAATTGGTAATCATTATGGCAAAATAATCCTATAAAACAATCTCACTCTCAGTCATACTATCATCTCACTTAATAGAAATACTGTCAAGTCACATTGGCGAAATAGCATAAGTAATTTAATTTCTTGACTAAAGTTGTATAAAATTTTGCTAGCCCAAAGCTGGTTATAATGGAATCCCCATATATTCGCTGTGGTAGCTTATGAGCCTTAAATTTTATGGGAGAAATTTTCTAACAATTAGCCTGTTACAATTCTCATTTATCTAGGAAATTAATCCTATATCAGCTATTTAAAAAGAAGAAAAGAAATTGAATTCAGAGTTAAATTCTTTTTAGCGAAAAATATTGCATATTAAGTTCCATTGACGACCCACTCATGCAAAAAATTTGGAATACCTTCTCATACACCTAAAAAGCTATGTGATAATAAAAAGTTCATTTTAGTAGCATTTAAGCTTTAGATTTTATTAAAAATGAAGCTGTATTGAAAAAATACTGGACTTAGCTTGCTTGAAAGAATAATCAGGCAGTTTTTATAACACATTTAATAAGATCCACCTAAATCTTATTTCCTAGGGCCAGTTGTAATTGATTATCCATTTACAAGATAGAATTGCTTACACCAAGAACGCTCACACATTGTTTTAAGCGAAGGATTTTTTGTGTTTTTTCTTCCTGTATGTATTTTCTGATTCTACTCCTCTGACTACTTTTCAACTGAAACCTATATTCCCTGAAAAACCCTGGAGAGTTAAGGAATTATTGTTTGGTTAAATCAAAGGGGGAGGGGAGATGGTAAACAAGGACAATTAAAGAATTATTGTTTGCTTAAATCAAAGGGGGAGGGGAGATGCTAAAACAATGAAAAGATAAACAATTATTGGTTCGGTAAATCAAAGGGGGAGGGGAGATGGTAAAACAATGACAAGTTAAGGAATTATTGTTTGGTTAAATCAAAGAGGGAGAAGAGATGGTAAAACAATGAAAAGTTAAAGAATTATTGTTTGGTTAAATCAAAGGGGGAGGGAAGATGGTAAAACAATGACAAGTTAAAAAATTATTGCTTGGTTAAATCAAAGGGGAGGGGAGATGGTAAAACAATGACAAGTTAAAAAATTATTGCTTGGTTAAATCAAAGAGGGAGGGGAGATGGTAATACAATGAAAAGTTAAAGAATTATTGTTTGGTTAAATCAAAGGGGGATGGGAGATGGTAATACAATGACAAGTTAAAAAATTATTGCTTGGTTAAATAAAAGAGGGAGGGGAGATGTAAAACAATGAAAAGTTAAAGAATTATTGTTTGGTTAAATCAAAGAGGGAGAAGAGATGGTAAAACAATGACAAGTTAAAAAATTATTGCTTGGTTAAATCAAAGAGGGAGGGAAGATGGTAAAACAATGACAAGTTAAGGAATTATTGTTTGGTTAAATCAAAGGGGAGGGGAGATGGTAAAACAATGAAAAGTGAAGGAATTATTGTTTGGTTAAATCAAAAGGGAGGGCAGATGGTAAAACCATGACAAGTATTGTTTGCTAAAACCAAAGGGGAGGGCAGATGCTAAAACCATCACAACTTAAGCAATTATTGTTTGCTAAACCAAGGGGGAGACGGTAAACCATGACAAGTTAAAGAATTACTGTTTTGCTAAACAAAGGGGAGACAGTAAAACCTGACAAGTTAAAGAATTATTGTTTTGGGGGAGACGGTAAACCATGACAAGTTAAAGAATTACTGTTTGGCTAAACAAAGGGGGAGGGGAGATGGTAAAACAATGACAAGTTAAGATTTCTTGGTTTGCTTTTCTAGGGGGGACCTCGAGTAATAATCTACAGAGGTCTTCTGATGTAAAAAATTCTTACTATCTCCAGTAAATAAAGTTTAATGTTAGATTCGAGCAGTCTCAGTCTAACCCTACCCTTGATACATTAAGTTCATGTTACAAGGGTTAATCATTCAGTCATAAAATTACTTAAAATATTAACGGTCAAAAGTCACGTTTAAGTGGACCCTTATTCCTTTACTTTTTTTGAGATCTAGCCTACTAAAGATTAAGATAATATTCTGATATAGATTCTATTAAATGTAAGATTCTTTGATTTAAGCGAATAAAAACTAGTAATTTCTAAACATTTGATTTTAGTTTTTTTATAGTTTGAATATTTATAGTATTTAAACGTATCTTTTTAATTTGTCTACATTAGACGTTGAAGTTTTGGGGATATAATTTTAATGTTGGTCTAAAAATTTTATATTATAAGAATTTTACTCCTCTTTAATCTGAAACTTTGCTTGTCAATAAAATTCGCCAAAATATGACATTTAAAGGAACATTATTATATCAAAAATTATATAATTGATATATAAATTTAAAAATATATAATAATTCTATATAATTATACTACCAATATATTATTACAACCAAAAGACTTCAATTTCAATTGCAACAGTTTATTCATAATTTTAATATTTTGATTGCAGAGCTTGAGGCCAAAATCTCTTCATTCGAGAATTATCACCTGAGGAGACAAGCTTTTTAAAAGCGCTACAATTCTGCCAGTATTCAATGAAATCTGAATCAATTTTGTAAATTACCCAATCTTTATAAATATTCATCATAACTATTAATTATTATAACTATATAATTAATAATAATTATTAATGGATTGATTTGTAAGAAGTAAGGATGATTTTGATTCTGAATATCTGGGGAGTTCAAGACAACCAACCAGGAGACTTGGAATATGCTGGCTGAGTCATCGACATGATGCTCTATGGCTCGTCCCTCAATGAAATCTCAACAAGCTTGGCCTTAAATCAAACTAAACAATCACAATTTAAACTTCACTCCTATTACATATAAATGGTTATAATATTATAATATTAATTTATATATTTATAATTGTAGTATTTAGCAGTTGATTGAATGATATTTATGATTATCATATTGATAGCAAGTCATGACTCCGAAAAGCAGGAAGTCCATGATGATATGAGCAAGTTGACAGCTGTTAATGATGACACCGGTGTTGCTATTGAAAGGGGTAGCTTAAATGATAAAGTTCCATAAATATCCTAACTTACTTCAATTAGTTATAACATAATATTATTATATTAATATATTAAATGAATGGTGGTGAGTGGAATAGGGGAAGGAGTGAATTGAGGATAGAAGGAGGGATGTTTCTAAACAGCTTGCTCTGAAGTAAACTGAGTCAGTCCAGTAGTTCACACTGCCACTGCCGCCACTGCACATCCCACACTTTCACTAAACTATCCAGTTACTTATTTATTAATTATTTAATATAATATAATAGAGATGAAAGTGAGTTGATTGTTGAGTGATTAGCTGAAGTGGTGAGTATTGAAAGCACGGAGCAGGAGGAGCAACTCATGACCTTGTTGCGACTCACCAGCAGCTATGCCTACTCACGGACTTCCCGCACTGCTTTCCAGTCACTCAACTGCTCCCTGCTAATGGTGTGATATGCACTTGATGAGTTGATTGAAGAGTGGAGAGTGCGAGGCAGTGGTCTTGAGTGAACTCACTGGACACCTGACTGCTTGATCTCCTCAAATTCAACTCATCCATCCACTGTTTATCATCACCAACTACCTCCATGCCACATATCACCCAATAATAATTATTTATATATTATTATAATTATTAAACTACTGGAAATAGGAATTGAAATTGATTTTGAGAAGTAGACACGGTAACAAGTGGAGTGAGAGTGAGTGGTAGAGACAGACAGATAGACAGAGTGCATGCATGTGGGTAAAAATGCAGGCAGGAGCAACAGAGCAACAACCTGTTTATCATAAAATGCCAATTCCACCCTGATTAGATACTCCTCTACAATTTATTATTTATTACTTATATTATTAATATTTATATTGTGAATGTGGATAGTGAGATATTCAGTAGATTGATGCAGCTAGCATGTCGATTCACTGACTGTCTGACTGCAGTGACAGGTGCGCTAATCAACTGCTGTCATTCAATCAGTGCTGATCACATCCTCTATGTGTCAATTGAGTTGTTGACGTGCTGCTGATGTTAATGACTAGCAAATAGTCACGAGAGTGTGGTGGTTTGAAGTGCAGGTGAGCACTGGCTGACAGACAGGTGCTCCTCAGTGGAAGCTGCATTGCCACTGTCATCCCAGTCATTCTCCACCAGCATACAGTGCCAACTTATCTCATTCACATACCCACACTCATAATATTAATTGTAAATTATAATATAATTAATGATTTAGTGTGAATAGGTTTAACATAATAAAGAATTCAGTTTCCTGTAATTAAGCCACTCTAATTTATATCACCTACTTGAATTTAAAAACATGATACACTCAAATAAAAATAGAAAAGCTAACATTCCGACTATTTGAAATTTCACAAAAAATACAAAAAGGGATATCATAATTATAATTAAAATTTATAATATTTATTTTAATTTAATATATATAATTTAAAAATAAATTATAGCTTTAATAATAGAAACATATTCCAATCAATACAAGCATTATTAAAGAGTAAATTTAATTCAAATGCGAGTTTTTAAAAATTATAAATTTAAATTCAAATTTATTATTATAATTATAGAGATTTGGTTGCTTTTCATTTATTACACGAAGTACTCATATATATATATATATAGGGGGTCTTCACAAAAAAGAAAGCAACCAAATCTCAATGGTCAGTATTTAAGACTTTTAATGTCATTAATCATTCTTAAATTTTATTCCTAACTGCCTCTTTAGCGACACTCTATGGAAGACCCCTACTAAATCCCATTGAAGACCATCAGCAATACCTAGACTCGCCGTCGGTGCAGCTGTCGCCCTCCGTACAACCCCTGGGGTGGAGAGTGACTAGTAGTAGGAGCCATTGATGAGCTGGCAGGGGACAGGCCCCCAAGTTGACATGCTTATTTGCGAACATATGCCCTGAAGACCTTTCTGCAAAGAGCATCTTAGGCCTAATGTCGACCCTCTACGACCCCCACACCATCTACTGCCACCGGGACCGCATCCAGCAGACCGTGGAGTGCCACCTGGCCAGGAGGCGGCTGACATTCGCGTTGAGGACGCCCAGCAAGAAGGGGGAGGAGGCCATTAAAAACTTTAAGATTAAGGAAGAAGTCTAATACTAATCACTCACTACATAGGACGCGCCCAAGGCAAGAGGTGAGGGCCCTTTCTAGAACATGGTCAAAAACCATCGACTGATATCCGCGATTGGTCGACACCTGCTCACAACATTACAATTAAAGCTCACCCAGACTGGTCACTCGCCCTCAGCGGAGCCCTTCAACGAATGTGCCGATCCGTTAGTAAGGTGCTGGCTGATTGAAGGATCCATAGCAAGCCTAACGGCTAGCATTAGGCATGCTATCGAATTCCTCTAAACAGAAAGGGGTTCCGCCAAGGGCATCCCACCGCACACATGAAGTAGATAACTGACCACTAGTGTAGGGGAGAAGCCTGGAGGGATCTACAAGTATATTGTCTAGGAGATCATCTCATCGTTCCAACTGCCAAGGTAATGGGCCTCAGGATGATCGCTCAATGCCATAGGGTAGTCCTTCTAAAAAAGGATATCTACTTATCTCGGCCCCTTGGACACTTGTCTAAGTCGAGGACGCCATCTCAGTAGATAAAAACATGGAGAATTGCGTGGTGCTCATGGCCGACCCCCAATCGAAGATCTTCCCGTGACTTCGCCTGCAATAATTGTAGACATAAATGCCCCGAAGCCCAATGTGAAGACTAGCATCCAGATGATGACTTAGTCAAGGGGGAGAGGAGAGACTCGTGAATGGGGGTATTATTGAGGAGGGGAGAGCCCGAGAGACTCGAGAGAAGAGACGAGGACGATGGCGACTACAGAAGAGAATGCAGGCTCGCTGCGGAGGGTGTAGAGTTGTTAGAGATGTCTCAGAGGACAAAACGAATATGGCAGAAGCCTTGAAGGTAGATTACAAAGAGAAATATCTGAGGAGTAACAATACGTAGATGATGAAGATAAGAGTTTCAACCTCTCAGTGTCAATCAACAATAAACTTGGTAAAAGAACAATCAACATTGAGGATTTTAGCAAATATTTGATTCATGAACAGACCTATCAGGACTTCATAAGTAATCAAAGAATAAGAAGATATTAAGGTAGAAAATTAACGGAAATTTAAGATTAAAGCATATACACAGGTAATACTCTGTATCATATAAGAAATATTGAAGTGTATTTTGATTGTATACTTCTAAATAAAAAAACAAAATCTATCATTTTAAATTAAACATTTTCATTCATCCAAATTTTGAAATTTTTAATGTAATTCACTATAAATGATTCTAAATAATAAATATATATTTTTAAAATAAATAAAAAAATAAAAGAAAATTAAAAAACACAAAAATACTAATAAAATACAAAAGAAATTATTGAAAAGAATAAGAATTTAAGTAATATAAAAAAATATGAAATAATCATAAAAAAATAAAAGAATATTTAAAATTACATCACTCTCAATTTATTCAATGACAAGAAGAATTGTAATTAATAACGCATTAAAAAAAGTATGAGCAATAATTTCGATTTTTCAATCGATTTTTAGCGATTAAGCTGTACCTCCTGGTCAACTTGACTTCAAATGATAAGAAATTAACAGGGGATTTTAATATATTTTCTATTATTTTGGACATCGTTATCAGAAATCTCTGCACAAATACGCATAAGATAGCCCAGAGAAAATTACATCTCTCTCAATTTATTCAATGACAAGAAGAATTGTAATTAATAACGCATTAAAAAAAGTATGAGCAATAATTTCGATTTTTCAATCGATTTTTAGCGATTAAGCTGTACCTCCTGGTCAACTTGACTTCAAATGATAAGAAATTAACAGGAGATTTTAATATATTTTCTATTATTTTGGACATCGTTATCAGAAATCTCTGCACAAATACGCATAAGATAGCCCAGAGAAAATTACATCTCTCTCAATTTATTCAATGACAAGAAGAATTGTAATTAATAACGCATTAAAAAAAGTATGAGCAATAATTTCGATTTTTCAATCGATTTTTAGCGATTAAGCTGTACCTCCTGGTCAACTTGACTTCAAATGATAAGAAATTAACAGGGGATTTTAATATATTTTCTATTATTTTGGACATCGTTATCAGAAATCTCTGCACAAATACGCATAAGATAGCCCAGAGAGAATTACATCTCTCTCAATTTATTCAATGACAAGAAGAATTGTAATTAATAACGCATTTAAAAAAGTATGAGCAATAATTTCGATTTTTCAATCGATTTTTAGCGATTAAGCTGTACCTCCTGGTCAACTTGACTTCAAATGATAAGAAATTAACAGGGGATTTTAATATATTTTCTATTATTTTGGACATCGTTATCAGAAATCTCTGCACAAATACGCATAAGATAGCCCAGAGAAAATTACATCTCTCTCAATTTATTCAATGACAAGAAGAATTGTAATTAATAACGCATTAAAAAAAGTATGAGCAATAATTTCGATTTTTCAATCGATTTTTAGCGATTAAGCTGTACCTCCTGGTCAACTTGACTTCAAATGATAAGAAATTAACAGGGGATTTTAATATATTTTCTATTATTTTGGACATCGTTATCAGAAATCTCTGCACAAATACGCATAAGATAGCCCAGAGAAAATTACATCTCTCTCAATTTATTCAATGACAAGAAGAATTGTAATTAATAACGCATTAAAAAAAGTATGAGAAATAATTTCGATTTTTCAATCGATTTTTAGCGATTAAGCTGTACCTCCTGGTCAACTTGACTTCAAATGATAAGAAATTAACAGGGGATTTTAATATATTTTCTATTATTTTGGACATCGTTATCAGAAATCTCTGCACAAATACGCATAAGATAGCCCAGAGAAAATTACATCTCTCTCAATTTATTCAATGACAAGAAGAATTGTAATTAATAACGCATTAAAAAAAGTATGAGCAATAATTTCGATTTTTCAATCGATTTTTAGCGATTAAGCTGTACCTCCTGGTCAACTTGACTTCAAATGATAAGAAATTAACAGGGGATTTTAATATATTTTCTATTATTTTGGACATCGTTATCAGAAATCTCTGCACAAATACGCATAAGATAGCCCAGAGAGAATTACATCTCTCTCAATTTATTCAATGACAAGAAGAATTGTAATTAATAACGCATTTAAAAAAGTATGAGCAATAATTTCGATTTTTCAATCGATTTTTAGCGATTAAGCTGTACCTCCTGGTCAACTTGACTTCAAATGATAAGAAATTAACAGGGGATTTTAATATATTTTCTATTATTTTGGACATCGTTATCAGAAATCTCTGCACAAATACGCATAAGATAGCCCAGAGAAAATTACATCTCTCTCAATTTATTCAATGACAAGAAGAATTGTAATTAATAACGCATTAAAAAAAGTATGAGCAATAATTTCGATTTTTCAATCGATTTTTAGCGATTAAGCTGTACCTCCTGGTCAACTTGACTTCAAATGATAAGAAATTAACAGGGGATTTTAATATATTTTCTATTATTTTGGACATCGTTATCAGAAATCTCTGCACAAATACGCATAAGATAGCCCAGAGAAAATTACATCTCTCTCAATTTATTCAATGACAAGAAGAATTGTAATTAATAACGCATTAAAAAAAGTATGAGCAATAATTTCGATTTTTCAATCGATTTTTAGCGATTAAGCTGTACCTCCTGGTCAACTTGACTTCAAATGATAAGAAATTAACAGGGGATTTTAATATATTTTCTATTATTTTGGACATCGTTATCAGAAATCTCTGCACAAATACGCATAAGATAGCCCAGAGAAAATTACATCTCTCTCAATTTATTCAATGACAAGAAGAATTGTAATTAATAACGCATTTAAAAAAGTATGAGCAATAATTTCGATTTTTCAATCGATTTTTAGCGATTAAGCTGTACCTCCTGGTCAACTTGACTTCATATGATAAGAAATTAACAGGGGATTTTAATATATTTTCTATTATTTTGGACATCGTTATCAGAAATCTCTGCACAAATACGCATAAAATAGCCCAGAGAAAATTACATCTCTCTCAATTTATTCAATGACAAGAAGAATTGTAATTAATAACGCATTAAAAAAAGTATGAGCAATAATTTCGATTTTTCAATCGATTTTTAGCGATTAAGCTGTACCTCCTGGTCAACTTGACTTCAAATGATAAGAAATTAACAGGGGATTTTAATATATTTTCTATTATTTTGGACATCGTTATCAGAAATCTCTGCACAAATACGCATAAGATAGCCCAGAGAAAATTACATCTCTCTCAATTTATTCAATGACAAGAAGAATTGTAATTAATAACGCATTAAAAAAAGTATGAGCAATAATTTCGATTTTTCAATCGATTTTTAGCGATTAAGCTGTACCTCCTGGTCAACTTGACTTCAAATGATAAGAAATTAACAGGGGATTTTAATATATTTTCTATTATTTTGGACATCGTTATCAGAAATCTCTGCACAAATACGCATAAGATAGCCCAGAGAAAGTTACATCTCTCTCAATTTATTCAATGAAAAAAGAATTGTAATTAATAACGCAATAAAAAAAGTATGAGAAATAATTTCGATTTTTCAATCGATTTTTAGCGATTAAGCTGTACCTCCTGGTCAACTTGACTTCAAATGATAAGAAATTAACAGGAGATTTTAATATATTTTCTATTATTTTGGACATCGTTATCAGAAATCTCTGCACAAAAACGCATAAGATAGCCCAGAGAAAATTACATCTCTCTCAATTTATTCAATGACAAGAAGAATTGTAATTAATAACGCATTAAAAAAAGTATGAGAAATAATTTCGATTTTTCAATCGATTTTTAGCGATTAAGCTGTACCTCCTGGTCAACTTGACTTCAAATGATAAGAAATTAACAGGAGATTTTAATATATTTTCTATTATTTTGGACATCGTTATCAGAAATCTCTGCACAATAACGCATAAGATAGCCCAGAGAAAATTACATCTCTCTCAATTTATTCAATGACAAGAAGAATTGTAATTAATAACGCATTAAAAAAAGTATGAGCAATAATTTCGATTTTTCAATCGATTTTTAGCGATTAAGCTGTACCTCCTGGTCAACTTGACTTCAAATGATAAGAAATTAACAGGAGATTTTAATATATTTTCTATTATTTTGGACATCGTTATCAGAAATCTCTGCACAATAACGCATAAGATAGCCCAGAGAAAATTACATCTCTCTCAATTTATTCAATGACAAGAAGAATTGTAATTAATAACGCATTAAAAATAGTATGAGCAATAATTTCGATTTTTCAATCGATTTTTAGCGATTAAGCTGTACCTCCTGGTCAACTTGACTTCAAATGATAAGAAATTAACAGGCGATTTTAATATATTTTCTATTATTTTGGACATCGTTATCAGAAATCTCTGCACAAATACGCATAAGATAGCCCAGAGAGAATTACATCTCTCTCAATTTATTCAATGACAAGAAGAATTGTAATTAATAACGCATTTAAAAAAGTATGAGCAATAATTTCGATTTTTCAATCGATTTTTAGCGATTAAGCTGTACCTCCTGGTCAACTTGACTTCAAATGATAAGAAATTAACAGGGGATTTTAATATATTTTCTATTATTTTGGACATCGTTATCAGAAATCTCTGCACAAATACGCATAAGATAGCCCAGAGAAAGTTACATCTCTCTCAATTTATTCAATGACAAGAAGAATTGTAATTAATAACGCATTAAAAAAAGTATGAGAAATAATTTCGATTTTTCAATCGATTTTTAGCGATTAAGCTGTACCTCCTGGTCAACTTGACTTCAAATGATAAGAAATTAACAGGCGATTTTAATATATTTTCTATTATTTTGGACATCGTTATCAGAAATCTCTGCACAAATACGCATAAGATAGCCCAGAGAAAATTACATCTCTCTCAATTTATTCAATGACAAGAAGAATTGTAATTAATAACGCATTAAAAAAAGAATGAGCAATAATTTCGATTTTTCAATCGATTTTTAGCGATTAAGCTGTACCTCCTGGTCAACTTGACTTCAAATGATAAGAAATTAACAGGGGATTTCAATATATTTTCTATTATTTTGGACATCGTTATCAGAAATCTCTGCACAAATACGCATAAGATAGCCCAGAGAAAATTACATCTCTCTCAATTCATTCAATGACAAGAAGAATTGTAATTAATAACGCATTAAAAAAAGTATGAGCAATAATTTCGATTTTTCAATCGATTTTTAGCGATTAAGCTGTACCTCCTGGTCAACTTGACTTCATATGATAAGAAATTAACAGGGGATTTTAATATATTTTCTATTATTTTGGACATCGTTATCAGAAATCTCTGCACAAATACGCATAAAATAGCCCAGAGAAAATTACATCTCTCTCAATTTATTCAATGACAAGAAGAATTGTAATTAATAACGCATTAAAAAAAGTATGAGCAATAATTTCGATTTTTCAATCGATTTTTAGCGATTAAGCTGTACCTCCTGGTCAACTTGACTTCAAATGATAAGAAATTAACAGGCGATTTTAATATATTTTCTATTATTTTGGACATCGTTATCAGAAATCTCTGCACAAATACGCATAAGATAGCCCAGAGAAAATTACATCTCTCTCAATTTATTCAATGACAAGAAGAATTGTAATTAATAACGCATTAAAAAAAGAATGAGCAATAATTTCGATTTTTCAATCGATTTTTAGCGATTAAGCTGTACCTCCTGGTCAACTTGACTTCAAATGATAAGAAATTAACAGGGGATTTCAATATATTTTCTATTATTTTGGACATCGTTATCAGAAATCTCTGCACAAATACGCAATAAGATAGCCCCAGAGAAAATTACATCTCTCTCAATTTATTCAATGACAAGAAGAATTGTAATTAATAACGCATTAAAAAAAGAATGAGCAATAATTTCGATTTTTCAATCGATTTTTAGCGATTAAGCTGTACCTCCTGGTCAACTTGACTTCAAATGATAAGAAATTAACAGGGGATTTCAATATATTTTCTATTATTTTGGACATCGTTATCAGAAATCTCTGCACAAATACGCATAAGATAGCCCAGAGAAAATTACATCTCTCTCAATTTATTCAATGACAAGAAGAATTGTAATTAATAACGCATTAAAAAAAGTATGAGCAATAATTTCGATTTTTCAATCGAGTTTTAGCGATTAAGCTGTACCTCCTGGTCAACTTGACTTCAAATGATAAGAAATTAACAGGGGATTTTAATATATTTTCTATTATTTTGGACATCGTTATCAGAATTCTCTGCACAAATACGCATACGATAGCCCAGAGAAAATTACATCTCTCTCAATTTATTCAATGACAAGAAGAATTGTAATTAATAACGCATTAATAAAAGTATGAGCAATAATTTCGATTTTTCAATCGATTTTTAGCGATTAAGCTGTACCTCCTGGTCAACTTGACTTCAAATGATAAGAAATTAACAGGGGATTTTTAATATATTTTCTATTATTTTGGACATCGTTATCAGAAATCTCTGCACAAATACGCATAAGATAGCCCAGAGAAAATTACATCTCTCTCAATTCATTCAATGACAAGAAGAATTGTAATTAATAACGCATTAAAAAAAGTATGAGCAATAATTTCGATTTTTCAATCGATTTTTAGCGATTAAGCTGTACCTCCTGGTCAACTTGACTTCAAATGATAAGAAATTAACAGGGGATTTTAATATATTTTCTATTATTTTGGACATCGTTATGAGAATTCTCTGCACAAATACGCATAAGATAGCCCAGAGAAATTTACATCTCTCTCAATTTATTCAATGAAAAAAGAATTGTAATTAATAACGCAATAAAAAAAGTATGAGCAATAATTTCGATTTTTCAATCGATTTTTAGCGATTAAGCTGTACCTCCTGGTCAACTTGACTTCAAATGATAAGAAATTAACAGGGGATTTCAATATATTTTCTATTATTTTGGACATCGTTATCAGAAATCTCTGCACAAATACGCATAAGATAGCCCAGAGAGAATTACATCTCTCTCAATTTATTCAATGACAAGAAGAATTGTAATTAATAACGCATTTAAAAAAGTATGAGCAATAATTTCGATTTTTCAATCGATTTTTAGCGATTAAGCTGTACCTCCTGGTCAACTTGACTTCAAATGATAAGAAATTAACAGGGGATTTTAATATATTTTCTATTATTTTGGACATCGTTATCAGAAATCTCTGCACAAATACGCATAAGATAGCCCAGAGAAAGTTACATCTCTCTCAATTTATTCAATGACAAGAAGAATTGTAATTAATAACGCATTAAAAAAAGTATGAGAAATAATTTCGATTTTTCAATCGATTTTTAGCGATTAAGCTGTACCTCCTGGTCAACTTGACTTCAAATGATAAGAAATTAACAGGGGATTTTAATATATTTTCTATTATTTTGGACATCGTTATCAGAAATCTCTGCACAAATACGCATAAGATAGCCCAGAGAAAGTTACATCTCTCTCAATTTATTCAATGACAAGAAGAATTGTAATTAATAACGCATTAAAAAAAGTATGAGAAATAATTTCGATTTTTCAATCGATTTTTAGCGATT
>ARYC01019962.1:0-19605 GCA_000711775.1 Oxytricha trifallax
TTGTTGTCATTTAGACCCAACTGAACACGAATATCGAATCAAAATTAATAAAATATTTTTAACGCTTAAAGTTTTGAGCAAAATGAGATATTTTTAGATATTAGCTTCAATAACCCTTAATTCTTCATTTTTGGGTATTGAGGTACTCAAAAGACGGTCAAGGTAATTCATGAGATGACCTGGAAATAAGCAAATCCACTTAATTAGGGCTCCTGATCAAGAGTGTGACAGTGGAACACCAGATATAGTGTCATTTTCAAAAGTTATAGGGGCCAATTTGTCTATATTTGCCATTTTTTAAAATCTGTCCTGGTCTGAACCCCTTCCCGAGAACGTGCAGTCCCGAATTCATACTTCCAAAAAATTCCCGAAAATACTGATTGTTGTCATTTAGACCCAACTGAACACGAATATCGAATCAAAATTAATAAAATATTTAAAACGCGCAAAGATATGAGCAAAATGAGCTATTTTTAGATATTTGCTTGTATAATCCTTGACTCTTCATTTTTGGGTTTTTGAGGTACTCAAAAGAGGGTCACGGAAATTCATGAGGTTATCTGGAATTAAGCAAATCCACTAAATTTGGGCTCCTGTACTAGAGTGTGACAGTGGAACACCAGATATATGGTCATTTTCAAAAGTTATGGGGGGGTCAATTTGTCCATTTTTGCCATTTTTCAAAATCTGTCCATGGCCGAACCCTTACCCGCCAACGTGCTTTCCCGAATTGTTACTTCCTAAAAACTCCCGAAAATACCGATTCTGGTCATTCAAACTTCCATGAACACGAATATCGAATGAGAATCAAAAATATATTTGAAACGCGCAAAGCTTTGAACAAAATGAGCTATTTTTATATATTTGCTTATATAACCCTTAACTCTTCATTTTTTGGTTTATGAGGTACTAAAACGAGGGTCATGGAAATTCATGAGGTGTCCTGGAATTTACCAAATCCACTTAATTTGCATTAATTTGAACATTTTTTTTTAAATCTGGAATTTCAAAAAAATCAAGAATTGTACATTCCATTAAAATAAATCGGTTTTAATTAAATTTCTATTGTAGTGTCATATCTTATAAAGAAAAAAATATATATATATTATCTGCAAAGTTAGAAGAGATCAGAAATGATTTACTGTTCGATGGGTAGCACCTGGGTAAATGAACAATGTTAATTTGGGATAATGATAATTATTTTAACAATAAGTTCGAAATTAACAGAATTGTATTAAAAAAACACTATACTGTTAAATAGTTTTCATTTTCAAACTAGTGAGACTGCTATCGAGATAAATTTAAGAAAATATAAATGATTTTGTAATAAACCACTGTCATATGTATAAAATATAGTTATGTCTTTTAGGTAAATGAAAATAGATAATAAGAAATAAATAAAAGGCTTGATTCAAAAATCAAAAGGGATTAGTAATAATTTTAAATATAGAGGCAATTTGAATATTAAAATAGTGTTAGAATTAATTATTTTTATTAGTATTTTCATTCTTTCTTAGTTTATATAAATCTACGAACAAGATTAAAAGAATTTATTAAAAAAGCTTATTTCTTAATTTTCTATAATTAATTCTAAAATTTTTTATTTTTAGCTGTAAATCTAAATAAATTATTAACTATCAAGTCATATTATGGATTTCAATATATGTAAATTCATTAATGAGCTTGGCATTATTTATTCATTACAAATTTTATAATTTTTTAATTATTGTATAAGTAGTCCACTCCATCTGATACACTTGAGGTGATAATATTTCAAGTTTTTAATTATGAAAATATTTTTGACATTTAAATATTTGTAATGCTCTATATTTAACTTTTATTTTAAATAAATTTTTCAAGTAATCTTCATACATTTCTTAGAGATGTATCAAACTTTTTTTATTATATATCTGGATTATACAATTATTTAATTTTTTTTTATTTATAATTAAAATAAGACATTTAAAATAAAAATTGTATAATACTACTTATTAAACATAAAAGTAATACTATAATGTTGCTATCACTCCCCAATCCAGCATCCTTCTGCTGCTCACCTCATTGGCTTTTCTCATAATTTATTGCTTCCAGTCAGGCTGATAAGCTAAAATTTTTTGAAAATAAATCGAATTTAATTTGAAATATACATTAATGAATATAAAGGTGTAAAGGTTAATTAAGACAATTAAGAATGTATAAGGTAAAGCCCTAATTAGGGCATTTAATTTAGTTATTTCTCAATAAGCTTATTTCTAATCAACCCAAGATATTCTGACTTCCTTCCTTGAGCTTATAAGCTCATAAGTGTGGGCTTATAAGCTCAAAATCTTCCAAAATCACCCACTTCAAGGGTCATTTTCCAAAAATCTGTTTTTTAAGTAAAAGTCTTATAGAGGGCTATAATGCCCATTTTATGTTAATTCTTAATTAAACTAGAAATTATTAGGCTTTAATTATTAAAAATCATTAAAAATTAAACTTATAATAGTTTTAATAGAATTCTCTATAGAGAATTTAAATCAGCCTTAAATTTATTACGTTTTAAAATATGAATTTAAAATTTTAATATATAATTTCTAGTTTAATTAAGAATTAACATAAAATGGGCATTATAGCCCTCTATAAGACTTTTACTTAAAAAACAGATTTTTGGAAAATGACCCTTGAAGTGGGTGATTTTGGAAGATTTTGAGCTTATAAACCCACACTTATGAGCTTATAAGCTCAAGGAAGCCAGTCAGAATATCTTGGGTTGATTAGAAATCAGCTTATTGAGATATAGCTAAATTAATTGGCCTAATTAGGGCTTTACCTTATACATTCTTAATTGTCTTAATTAACCTTTGCACCTTTATATTCATTAATGTATATTTCAAATTAAATTCGATTTATTTTCAAAAAATTTTAGCTTACAGGCTCTTTTATAAACATGGATTAAGCAAACACATCTCAGTGCTTTCCTAATGTTGGATCACAAAAGTAATATTGTAAGAGTGAAGAACACCAACATTAGGAAAGCACTGAGATGTGTTTGCTTAATCCATGTTTATAAAAGAGTGTATCAGCTTGACTGGAAGCAATAAATTATGAGAAAAGCCAATGAGGTGAGCAGCAGAAGGATACTGGATTGGGGAGTGATAGCATTAAAATACTAATATTATAAATAGTAATTTTGGTATGGCTCAACTAGATTTGAGATATTTAATCGAATAAAATGGAAAAAAATAATTATTAATTTTTTAAAAAATGAAAAAATGTATAGGATGTATTATATTTTTAATTAAATTATTTTTAAAAAATTCAAATAATAGCCGTCCTTTATCTCGTTTTTAATAAGTAGAGAAGTAAATAGGAAAATACCCTGAAGATAAGGTAAAAAGAGGACATTGTTTTTGATTAATTTTAATACTATATATGAAGATTTTAATTTAATTTTTTAAAAAAGAAATATAAATTATTTTTTATTATGCTTTTATACATAAAAACATTATATAATTATTATTATATAACATTTGTAATATACCCATCTGCGATTTATCACAAAAATTATTAACAATATTACTATTATTTTGCTAGCACTCCCTAATCCAGCCTCATTCTGCTGCTTACTTCATTAGCTATTCACAGAATTTATTGCTTCTAGCCAAGCCTTTACACTCTATTATTCACAAGCATCAAGCAAACACATCTTAGTGCTTTCCTGATATTGGATCACACTAACAATTATGCGTGAAGAACGTACCTATTTAATCGTTAGAGTGATCCAACATCAGAAAAGCACTAAGATGTGTTTGATTGATGCATGTGAATAATAGAGTGTAAAGACCCGCCTAGAAGCAATGAATTATTTGAAAAGCTAATGAAGTCAGCAGCAGAAGGAGGCTAGATTGGGCAGTGGTAGTAAAACAATAGTAATATTGTTATTTGTTTGATGGTTGATCAATATATGTTTTTTATAAATAAATTTATTTAAATAAAAAACAATTATTGAAGTCATGTTTATATTTAATTAAATGTAAATAAAAAATAAATTAAACCTCATTAAATTTATTATTTTAAAATAGCAAAATGCAAAATAATTGTTTGATGAAATTAATTAATTGAAGGAACTCAAAAGTTAAATTTATTAAAGTCTTCGTAAAATGTAATAAATATATTTAATAATCAAAATTAAAAATTCATCATTATTTAAATAATAAATATCTAAAAATTCATTTATTATAATAATTTTATTTATTTTAAATATTAATAAAAATTATTAATAATTTAAAATTTTAAGCTATTAATAAAATATAATTATTATCAATATCACAATTATTTACTACCACTCCCCAATCCTGCCTCCTTCTCCAGCTAATATCATTACCTATTTATATAATTCATTGCTTCTAGGCGGGTCTTTACCCTTTATTATTCTCATGCATCAAGCAAACACATCTTAGTGCTTTCCTAATGTTGGATCTATCTAACGTATTTATGATATCCACTACCACCAACTTCTCATATTTTCGTTAGAGTGATCCAATATTAGGAAGCACTAAGATGTGTTTGATTGATTCATATGAATAATAAAGACTTAATCCTGCCTGGAGGCAATAAATAATGTGAAAGGCTAATTTGGCGAGCAGGGAAAGGAGTCAGGATTGGGGAATAGCAGTAAAATAATTGTTATTTTAATATGGTTGATATGCCTTAACAATATTTTATATAAAAATTGATTAAAATGGAGAACAAATAAAATTATTAATAAACATAATTGAAACATATGATGTATTATTTTTAATTAAAATTACTTTGTATAAAATTTAAATAATGGCTGTAATGTCGTTTTAAATAATAATCTAGATAAGCATAATGATAATGTAAAATCAATACAAAGACTTTGGTCAATCAGACTTTCATATTATATATAGGTAGTAAATTAATTTTTAATATAAATTATAAAGTATTTAAAATTTAATAACTAATATCAATAAATATATTATATATTGATTTTTATATAACATAAATAAACTATCTTATCTGCGATAAACATAATAAATATATATCAATATTACTATTATTTTCTACCACTCCCTAATCCAGCCACCTTTCCTGCTTGCTTCATTAGCTTTTCACATAATCCATTGAATCTAGGCGGGTCTTTACGCTCTATTATTCACATGCATCAATCAAACACATCCAAGTGCTTTCCCAATGTTGGATCACTCTTACTTAGATATTCTTGTAATGGATGTAGTGTTCGTTATCTAAGTTAGAGTGATCCAACATTAGGAAAGCACTAGGATGTGTTTGATTGATGCTCGTGAATAATAGAGTGTAAAGACCCGCCAAGAAGCAATGAATTATGCGAAAAGCTAATAAGCTAAGCAGGAGAAGGAGGCTGGATTGGGGAGTGGTGGTAAAATAATAGTAATATTGATATATATTTATTGTGGTAAAAGTTATAAATCTATTATATAATTTTAGTTTAAAATAAAAAATTTAAGTATTAATATATTAATTGTTAATTATAAAAACCATGTTATTATGTAACAAATATTACAAAAGTTATGATACCGATTTCATCAATTATTATAAATTAAAATAGCTTTTTATGTTTAATATTCTAATTATTTTAATGAGTATTTATATAAAAGAAGAAAATTTAATTAATAAAAAGTTTAATTGATTAATATATTTCCCCATATTATTATAATTACTTAGCAAAAATATTTTAATATCTATTTAATCAAAATAATTATTAACAATAATACTATTATTTTACTACCACTCCCAATCCAGCCTCCTTCTCCTGCTTACATCATTAGCTTTTCACATAATTCATTGCTTCCAGTCAGGCCTTTACGCTTTATTATTCACATGGATTAAGCAGACATATCCAAGTGCTTTCCTAATGTTGGATCACTCTAACGTTAATATATTGTAAACGTGATGTCCTAGTTATATTAACGTTAGAGTGATCCAGTATTAGGAAAGCACTAAGATGTGTCTGCTTAATCCATGTGAATAATAAAGCGTAAAGGCCTGACTGGAAGCAATGAATTATGTGAAAAGCTAATGATGTAAGCAGGAGAAGGAGGCTGGATTGGGAGTGGAAGCAAAATAATAGTAATATTGTTAATAATTGGGTTTACTAATTGAGATAATAGTTAAACAAAAGTGTTTAAAATTTATAATAAAAATTATAATAATTATGTTATTAATTAGTCAAAATAGTTAAAAAAATCGTGAATATACAAATCCTTAAATATAAAGGAATTTATAATATATATACTAAAAACATTTTTTTAATATATTTATTAGAAATCTACAGTATAAACAATAAAATTATATAATATTGTGAATTTAATTATTAAAACTCATTTATTTTTGCTAATGTAGCCTGTCTTTTATATTAAAATTTCTTATTTATATTTTAAAATAAGTTTATATATTTTGAATTATAGAAATTAAGTTTGTTTTTAACCTAAATTAAGTTTAATTTATTCATAAGTAAAAACATAAATAATTATCAAATAATTTACTAATAAAAGTAACAAATCTTTAAAATTAAAAATTTCAATGTATAAAATTAATTATTTCATTAATTTCTAAAACAGTGAATAAACTTCATTTCATATTAGTAATAAAGTAATTTGATAAATAAAAATAAATTTAAAATAAAACAAATAAAATAAAAATTTTTAATTTTAAATATAATAAAAATGGGCTCAAGTAGTAAAAATATAATATTTATCACTTGAGCCCATTTTAAATATAATAATATATAAATCAAACAAATTTATTAAAAAATAATTATAACAATGTTTTGAAAGTGATTTATTTATATTTATTTTTGTATTTTATGAATTTTTAAATTGACTATTTTTTTCTATTTTGACTGAATATTACTATATTAATTTTTTAAAAAAAATATTCATATAATTAAACTGTAATAAAGGCTTTTTAATTTATTTTACAAATATTTTCCTCAAATGATTATCATTATCAAAGCTAGGGATATTTAAACTAAAATTTTTTTTACTTTAATGATTTCAAATAATTCTACAAATTAAATGTAATTTATTAGTTATAAGATTAAATACAATTTATTAGATAAATCTACATCTTAATTATAAATTTTTTTTTACAAAAAATAACTAATAATACTTCTATTATTTTACAGCAACTACTCAATGCAGCCTCTTTCTCCTATCATCTAATTGGCTTTTCTCATAATTCATTGCTTTTAGAAGGGTCTTTACGATTAATTATTCGCAAGATTAATAAAAAATAACTTAGTACTTTCCTAACATTGGATCTCTCTAACTTTAATATGATTACGACATTATATCTAATTAAGATAAATAAATTAGATATAATGTCGTAATCATATTAAAGTTAGAGAGATCCAATGTTAGGAAAGTACTAAGTTATTTTTTATTAATCTTGCGAATAATTAATCGTAAAGACCCTTCTAAAAGCAATGAATTATGAGAAAAGCCAATTAGATGATAGGAGAAAGAGGCTGCATTGAGTAGTTGCTGTAAAATAATATTAAAATACCTTATTATGAGTAATTATATGTTTATGACCAATATATAAATTGATAACATCAACTAATTAGTTAATTTCAAGTTTATAATGCACAAAATGTAGATGAAAGGAATAAAGATAGAAGTAGATAGGTCTTTTATTTTTAATTTAATTTGTAGAGATTGAGGGGATTCTTTAATTCTGTTCTCTCAAATCTACTTCATGCTATTCATTAAACCATTAAATTTTAAAATTAATTTCTTTCATTAGACAAAATTATGTTAGAATACCTATAAATCAAAAAGAAACTATAAGTACTTTTTGTAGCAACAAATGCTGAGAAATTTAGATGGTAATATCCCTGAAATTATATAATTAAACTTAGAAAAACATTATAAATGTAATAACATGCAATAGTAATGTGAATCTTAATAAATCTCAAATATTTATATAAACTCAAATTGAAATTTTGAGCAAAAGTTTATTATGCTCTAATTTTACTATTTATTTTAATTAAATATTAATTAGATTTTAGAATAAAAATTTTGTTAAATCTGCCAAAAATCTACTCCTACAAAACCATTTCTCAGACAAGAACAGCATCTCAATTATATTCTTAAACATCTCTTGCAAAATATATTTTGAAAGCGTGATTTATTTGAGGAAAGCATAAAATAGTTTTGTTTTGAAAGTCTCACAAACATGGAAAAAACTTTCAAATAGAGAAAGAGGATCATTTATCATAACGCTGTCTTACTAGTCAATAACTTGCATTATCTTTTATTTAGTTTTTGTAAAATGAATCTATATCTATATCTCTCATATTATCAATAGTCCCTAAAATCTTTCTTCTACCATTTTGTTTAGCAATAAGTTAGGTTCAACAGTTGTCATTTTTAATTCATATTTTAACTGGCTTAACTCCCAAGCAAAGCCTAATTGCAAATTTTGCCAGAACCAGTGGGCATTTCAACCAATGTGATCATTGAGTTAGTATAAAATAATACTACAGCAATCTTGTATAGTAAAAAGAGTTCACATGTAAAAAAATAATCACTGCTTAGTTTCTGAAACAACTTGAAAAATTTCAAGTTTTAACTTTGCATTTCATGCCCAAACTCAAAAACTTTTGATCAAAATATTTCTGGTATAACTCTTTCATAGTCTTTTATTTTTTCTGCAAAATTATTGACTATATATTTCTTCACACAAGAATTGAAATTTTCGAGAGTTGCTTCAATGTTAAAAACTGTTTTATTATGGCTAATTTTTAAGCTATAGTCAATTCTGTAAAAGTTTCGACATTTCAACTCGACACTTTCTTTGCTTAAACAAGTTCGCTAAGTAATTTTCACAAATGGACAAGTGATCGGATCATAATTTTGTGAGCATTCGTCTTTGTTTACCCTTAGTATTGAAATAATTTTAGCAATAAATAAGTTAATCAATTTACTGATGGATTTTAGCTATTTGACACTCTCGTTCAAAAGAATTATTAGTATTTGCTGAAAAAAATTCAAAATAGTTACTTTCGAATGACTTTGATCCTCAAAGCATAATATGAGAACTGCCTTGCTTTCTTGGGACTTCATCAACTTTCAAATGCTGCTAGATTTTTTATCAAGGGCCAGTATGATTAGTTCCATGAGGTATCTAGTCCCAGAAAAAAGACGTAAAGCACGATAGACTCAAGAATTCCAGAGCTGGCTCTCTCTTAATTATATTAACAATACAGAAATTTTTTTACTAATGGGAAGAATGTTTTGATTAGCAAGCCTCTTCTTTGCCAAATGAGGGTAACAGCTAAAAACTATTTAATAGGTTTTTTTAATTACCATACAAGATTGTTAAAGCCAGAATGTTTCTAAAATGACAGAATGTTGAATTTATATAAGCAACTCCAAAATTTTTTATAAATTTTACTTAAAAATGATTTAAGTTGCTTGACTAAATCGCTCTTAGCTTTTTGAATAGCGCTCATTACACTGCTTTACAATAGTTTTTCAAGATTCTTTTAGATATAACTGAAGTCAAGTAAATGAGTACAAGAGCAAGCAACTCATCTACCTAAAGCAATAATTATCTCTCTCTCTGAATGATCAACAAATAACTTGAAGTCAAACTGAGAGTCTCACATATGACGAATACTGGAAATACTCTTAAGTTTAAATTCTTTGATCCCTACTTCACAAGTTTTCATCATTAGAAATCAAATTGCTTCTCTTAAGTTTTTGCTACTATACTCTGATAAAATTATGAATATTTTCCACTATGACTCCAGCCAGAGATTCATCGCTTATCTTTTAAATCTCCAATAATAACTGTTCTAACCAAGATACCCCTCCCCACCCTTAACCGAGATACCCCTACCCCCTCACCACCCCCAACCTATTTTATAATAAAAAAATAATTTAGAAAATCTTTTATAAATGAGAATTTTAAAAATTATTGATTAAATAATTATAATAATTTATAAAATCTTTCATAAATGAGAATTTTTAAATTTTATAGATTGAATAATTATTTTTATTTATAATTAAAGCTTAATAATTATAATTATATTTAAATTAATAATAATGATTAATTTATAAAATTGTCATTTATAAAAGATTTTATAAATTATTATATTATTTTATTATAAAATAGGTTGGGGGTGGGAGGGGTATCTCGGTTAAGGCTGCGGGAGGGGTGGGAGGGGTATCTCGGTTAGAACAAATAACCATGCTAAAGTCTTGGAATACTTTTGAGGTGATAATTTTTAATGATCTTCAGATGCCTTAGACATTTTGATTGAAAGTTTTTGTTGATTTTTAATTCTTATCTATTTCTGATTACTCTTGATCAGAGCACTCATCATCATGTAAAGATTGGTCTGATGTGCTACTGTCTGCTATCGAATTGGTTGTGATTTATAGGGAAATTTTCTGTATTAATTTTCACAAAAAGTAAAACAAAACCACAGTTCTCTTAATAAGCATTAACCAAGAGCTGGTTTTTTTTTATTTAAATAATTAATAAATTTTTTTTAATTTAAATATCTTTAAGTAAACTTATTCAAAGACGTATTTGAATTTTTAAACATATATTTATTGTTATAACATTATAACTCTTCTTGTTTTTTTCTCTGCCATAAAAGATTTACTTTTTTGATAAAATTTCAAAGATTTTATGATGATTAATTTTTTGTGATTTTACCTAGATTAGTCTTGTTTTGATATAGTTGTGTGATTAATCACAATGCAAATAATATTTATGAAATTTAAATCACAAACTAAGATTGATAATTTATTTTTCTAATTTTTAATAAAGTTAATGGGTTTATTTTCTAATTAGTACAAAAACACCATAAATCAATTAAGACTCGAAGATTTGGGTAATAGACAATTAAATGAAAAATTAATATTATTGACTCCTAATATACTTAATTAGGCTAAAAATTAAATTACACATCCTGATTAGTTAATTTTATAAGGGCAATTAATCTAGACAAAAGTCTTAATATTTAGACTTAAAATTAAAATCATTCGCAAATAATAATTAATTTCATTTAATTGTTCATTAACCCAATTTTCTTGACTTAATTGATCTATGTGTTTTAAATTAGTTAGTAAGTTCTTCAAGATAAAAAAATTAATATATGGAAGTAAATACTATATGGACGTCATACTTAATGACGAAAAAGATAAAGCTTATACTTAGCTTATTTAATTTATAGTGAATATATCTACCTCCCATATAGTCCATGAACAAAGCTTAATAGCGTTAGATTTCGAAAGAAAAGAAAATGGTTTCGCAAATAATTATAATTAAACAATCAAGGTACCCAAACATGAGGAGCTCTCGTTTACAAACATCATGCTTGAAATTGGTGACGACAAGCTCATTCTAGAATACCTGCTAGATATGAATGGCAAGAAGTAGCCAATAGAAAGACAATAATTTTTTACAGTGGCAAACACTCTTGAGCCAGAATTCACATAATCAATCATTTCCAAGACCTAAAGTATGAAGAAACAAAGAGTAAAGAATAAATTATTTTTTTGTTGAAAACTGGCAAAAGAAGCTCGTATAACATCCCTTGTTTCTTATAAAATATTTTATAATTTGATATTTTAAGCAGAGTGCCAGGAAATACTATTTAATTGTTCGAAGAAAGTTCTAAAGTAGTTTGCCCTCCAATTCCTATATAAAGCAGGAATTCAACGTAAACTTTAAAATGACTGGGGAGAAAATAAGTAGATGATCTTTTAAAGCCAAGAGACACGAAAATTAAATTTGTAACATAGGGCAAAGATATTCAGGGGAAATATTTATTTGTCTAGAATTCAAGTCCAAAGTAGACTAAAAGTTGGGAATAAATATTAACTTAAATAATTCACAAAGTTGAAATATCAATTAATTCACAAAGTTGAAATATTAATTAATTTGAATTATTAATTTTTTGAATCTTCTTCACTGCATCTGAAACTTTCGTTTATCAGCTCTTTAATCTGGTTTTGTTTTTTTACATAAACCTGCCAATTTCTTTCGCTAATACCTTTGTTTGACAAAACTGATAAAGTTTTTGAGAAAGTTAGCATCGGGAAAGTATGAAGGAGTGAAGATCACTGGAATATCCTGTAATATTTGCTGTGAAGAACTCTCAGGTTGCCTATATTGAAAACAACATCCTTAGCACTCAACTTCCTAATAATACGTAGCTAAAGCTATAAAAACTTTCAGATTTGAAAGATTACCTGAACTATTAGAATTATTCTATCCTCCTGTGTTAGTTAAAGCTACAGTTACTCAAATTGTTAAAATTTCTTCCTTAACTTATAGAATGAGTGATGCTATAGTTTCTGCTATACTTTCCTCAATGGACACTAAAGTGAATCCGATTAAAAAGTAATTTGCAATTCCATATTACAGGTTTTAAAGAGCTTGTTATTTTTTTGGGAGCTAATTATCAATAGGATTCTCGACCTATTGATATCTTTCTTAATAACATTCGATTATTTGAAAAAGTCACAAAGGAAAGAAATTGAGAGCAAGCTGGATGAAAGAGCAGCCATCTTTAAGCTTGTTTTACAAGACGACTTAATCTGGACATCCTAAACAAGTAATTTAAGCCTTCATTTATTGCGGGTGTTTGGTATTTTACCGTTTTTGCCTTAAATTTGTTCCATACTTTATTAACTTAAATTTCATTTATACTTATTAGAGCTATCTTTTTCAACTTTACTAAATAATTTGCTAATTTTAATTATTTTACAAGGTGATACTTTCGTAATTTGTGAAATAGGTCTATATATTTAAACTTGACATCTTAACTTTTATCTTGATTTTATGAATCCTAGAAACAATAAGTAATTACAAAGCTAACAAATCTAAACTTAGCATAATTTTATTGGATAAAAATTAAATTTTAAAAATACAATTTAAGTTTAAAGTTAATTAGATATTTAAAGTATTTAAAAGGAATAGTTAAAATTAAAAATTAAGTTTTGGCAATATTCATTCACAAATGTAACAATCTTGCATCAATTTTATAAATAACCTCACGAAAGAAAATGAGAAAATTAGTATAGAAAATATAAACATTAATATATTAAAAATGGATATTCTTCATTAAAAACTATAATTGATCAATCGCTACCTGGAGATACTCACGTTCAAGATCAGCTTAGCATTCGCATTACTCAATAAATAATTAACTGGAAAAATTCACAAATTTATGAGGAAAACCAAATCATTAAGTAAAGACCCCTAACCCCTTAATGAGGTTTATAACTGCTTTGATTTATAGGGAATTTGTAAGGAGTTGGGGTTATTAATAGGTTTTAATGTGAGATTTATAGTAAATGTATTTTATTTAATCACTTAAAATACACTTTTGGGTCTGGTGTGAAAGATTTGAAGTTTATCTTACTTAATCACAGCTCTATCTGCTCTATTAATATCACCCATCTTGAGTTTGGTTTTATTATAAGTGACTCTGCCATTTGCTTCATTGATTGAGAGACTTTAGTTTTATCTATAAACTATTTAATTCTTTGGTTAGCATCCTTCTTGCACCTTGTTGAGAAGTAATCATTTTGAGGCATATAACAATCTATTATAATTGCTGCCATAGCTAACACATCCCATTGAGAGTCTCCATCGCTCCAGTCTTCTCTTTCTGGATAATAGCCTGGAGTTCCTAATACACTTCCAAGCCTTGATACTTCCACTCTTAGTGCTCTATCGAAATCAATAATTGTTACTGTTACTGGTGAAAAGTTCAACATAATATTCTCAGGCTTGAGATCTCAGTGAACAAAGCCTAAGTTATGTAGCTCCTTGGTACATTTATTGTTTAAAATGCAATTAATGCAAGTTATCTATGATTTTCTATGACAAGTTTTGAAATCTCTGAGGCATTTCAAACAGTGATAGTCTGAAAGCCATGATCTTTGGCAACTAGAACAGTATCTAGCTCTATTAAGTATTTTCCCTCTTGAAATTTGCTTGAGTGAGTACTTGATAATCATTTGTAAACTCTATTTAATTCTTATCATCACTTATGGGATAAGTGAAAGGATATAATTTGTAAGCATACTGATGATTCTTGATAACTTTCATATCATAGGAGTCCTCTAGAATTAGATAGCTTTAGAGTGAGGTATCTAAATCAATCTATGCAAGTACTGGAATTTTCTTGTATTATATTTTAATCATGATTTTAGTGACCTCTGATGCTAAGAGGTTGCGTGCAATCCTCACATGCTCTGATTCGCTTGCTTGTTAAAGCTCAGCAACTTAAAGAGGCTCCCTTGCTTTTCTTTTGTTGAGCAACTTCAGTTGAGTGTCTTAATCTTCAACTTCTATTTCTTTCTTGTGGGCTTTTAAAAGATGCTTCTTTAAGTACCTTGTATGAGAGTACTGCTTATGACACTCAAAGCAATCATACTTTCCATCAACTTTGTCATGTTTTAAATATACAGTAAGCTTAGCTTCCTTATGGACCTAAATATACCTGCGCCAACTTGATTTAAGAGTGAAGTCTCTTTCACACTTCTCACAAAAATAAACTACCACTTCCTCTGCTTACATTGAAATTTCAATTCTAACTTTCCCCTCCTCTCTATCTCCCACACACTTGTTTGTCATTTTTTTATTTTATATAATTAATTTCTATAATAATAAAAAAAGACCTAAAGTGATAGCTCTGGTAGTTCTTAATGAAAGTTATTCTCACATCTTTCACATATTTTATTGCTGTGAAAGGTAAGACTTCAAAATTGCTTTTCTTAAAATGTTATCTCTCATAATTAAATTTGAATTTAAATTATAAGTTTGCCTCTACAACTGAAAGCTTTTTTGAGAGCTTTGCAATCTTGCATGTTTCAAGGAAAGTTTTTAGAGTATTATTGAAGAAAAAAATGAGTTCTACGGGACGATTTAGCTTTAAAAGTGGATCAGGAAGTCACCATTTTTATTTTCAATAATAAGTTGAATAAAGCAATTACCAACTTAGGAGTTGCAACTAATTAAGTAAGTCCTGCTTTAGTTGGTATTTTGTGATTAAAATTAGGGTGCTTTTAATTAAGTACGTACCAATTTAAATTTTAAAATATGGAACTATTTTAGTTAAAATTGAAATCAATCTCTAAAGTTTGAAACCAGTTCAAAATATCTTCTCCATATCCTTCTTAGAGGTTGACCTCCTATAGGATGCCCATATTTAATAGTAAGTTTTACAGAGGTAAATAATTGAAATCAATAAACTTAAATTTGAATATCATTTCTTAGATCTGTAAACAAGATGGAGTCAATGAATGATGCAATGAAAAGAGTGCAAGCACAAGAATTGATTCAAAGATTTAGAAGCAAGGAGGATTTGCATCGCTGCCTGGTGCAGCAAGGTAATGAACTCATAGTAACTAATCTTGATTTTGTATTTTGGTTTGCTCATGCCAGCTATGGAAGGTACCAACATTTTATTTCGAAGAGCTTTACTCTGCGAAGAAGAAAGCATTGAAAACTTAAGATTTAAGTTTGGAGAGATTCTAAACTATCCAGAAATTTCAGCTTCCAATATAATGATGCTATGAATAACCTAGAGATTTCGCAGTCCTGCTTATAAAGAAGCAGTTGTCAAATAAACTACTTAAGGAAAATATTTCTTTGGCATATTTTCAACAATTCAAGGAGATAACTTGATAGAAATTATTCAAGAGTTTCATATGAAAAAGTACATTATCTCTTCCGAAGATAAGGACAAACAAGGGATCAAGATAAGTGAGTGTTGGCTTTCAGCGTTGAAGAAGCACCCTTATATTTATAGCAAGATTTGTTGCTTAATTTTTTATAAGATTTTGGTACTTACATCTTCATGATGAAGGAATAGAGCAAGCTTCACAGAGAGCGAAAGTCGCAAACAAAGTATGAAGTTAACAAGAGACTTTATTCAAAATTAAGCCCCCAAAGTCAATAAATAATAATAATAATAATTAATCCTCATCGGGGGCTCAAGGCCCCCCGGATGAATAAATATGTGATATATATATATAAGGGACATGCCCTTTTAATTTTAAGTTAAATCTTTTTACAATCTCAAATTTGTCCTTTGTCTGTCATTTCATTTAATGTTTCTTGTAACTCTTTCATGAGTTAGAAGTTCTTTCTATCTTTTTGTCTGTGTCTTTCCATCTAGTGAAAATAGATTTGTTCTTTGTAGAACTCAGTAATCTATCTTGATAACTCTACTGCTTCTTCTGCAGGAGTTTAGTAATGTCTATCTTCGTAGACTGTGAAGTCAATAAATTCATTCAATTACTATTAAACATTCTGATTGTTTGTTAGGTATTGAAAAGACTTCTCCATACATGTTTGTTTGTTGCATAGTAGACACCATGTACTATTATATTTAAGGTGTGATAGGTTCGCCATTATTATTGTTTGGTATTAAATATATTATAATAGTTAGAGGCCTTGACTTATTAAATACTAAATATTTTATGTAGATATCTGATATCTTTAGTTTTATTGGATAGAACTTAAATTTATAGTATTAAATCCATCGGGTTTAGGGATTTAGGGGTCTCGGGGTTTTGTGGTGTCCCAGCGTAGCTGGTAAAAGGGCCTAATACTAGTAGTAGAGGTCGTTGTTTTATTATTGGGGCTTGCAACTGTGATGTATGGTCCCATTGATTACTTGGTATTAAATAGTAGTATTCAAGCTATTTGATCATTCGATATTTTTATTATTAAGTATCAATTATTGTTTGGGTGATTCACCTCGTATCTTAGTGGTTACTTGGGTGATTCATGAGTGATTCCTTAATTCTTCATTTGGGTGATTCAGTGAATATCTTAGTGTTGATTTTTGGGTGATTCTTCAAATATCTTGTGTCAGATGGGATTTGCCATTGGGACCTATTTAGTAGGTAAGTAGTAGTGCCAATGGTGGAGGAGATTGATTCTTCCTCTTCAACTAAACAACTTGTTCTTTTTACGGGTATAGTTGTTTGGTTGGTATTAGAGTGTGATGGTTTATGTGTAGATTTTAATGATTATAGAAAGATGTCGCATTCAGTATTAGGTAGTATATACTGAAGGTTGTTTTCTTCTTGTGAAATGTTATCCTTACCATATTTGGTATTGGGTAGATGACTAGTTATTATGGACTTTTGAAGGAGAACTTTGTGTCTTAGTAGAACTTCTAAGAGTTAAATTCTCGATGAATGAGATTGGAGTGGACTTGGTTTTTCTGTAGTTCAATGTTTGGTTTGTTGTAGTCTTATCATGTGCTTCATAGAAGTCACAACTACTTTTGAGTTTATGTTCCTTAGATGAAGGAGCTACTCGCGAAGGTGGCTTAGTTAGTTGAAGCTACAGTTAGAAAGTTAGTTTCATATGCTGGATCTGGTTGAGAGAGCCGGAATAACTCCTACTACTCTCGCTGGTTCAACTTCCAAAGATTTATTTGTGCCACTCTAGTGGAAGTTCTTGTCTGGATCTGTATGAAAAGTTTTGTAATCTCGGGCAGTACGACTAACGTTTTAGTCAACTATGTTCCCTTAATTTTTCTAACTTTCTAATTTAATAATTTCCCCCAAAGGCAAATGAACAAAGATGCTGGAGCTGGCAGTAATTGAAGAAACTTTATATTTTGTAGTAAGTTAATATTTAAAATATTATTAATATCACGAGTCAGTGCTTTTCTAAAGCAGTTTCCAAGTAGTTGCATAATCCACCGTGAAAAGATATCTTCACGTGTCTTTAGGGGATCTTCAGGATATCTTCCTTAAGATTATTTAAAAAGAATAGGCCCTAAAATAGAATATAATTGATATCATAATTTCTCTTTCCTCTATTAGTTTACTACTGGATTCTTATCAGATTATAAATTTCATTGAGCTCTTTTAAATTTAATTAAAATTAGAAGACTTAACAAGGCATTGAAAATATTAATTGGGTAAATATTAAAAATACATTAAAAAAAATTAAGAAATTTTTTCATAGAATATACAAATTCAACAGAAGCACTCTCTCTTCAAACCATAGTACATCATTTTGTATTTCTCAAAGCATTTACGATCATAAAACTTTTGCAAATTACTTTTTATATAGAAGAAACCTATAATTGAACCCCTATAACCCACATTATTATAGCTTGAACTTCTACTCTTAAAGTCCACATCATTACAGACCCACTTCAACAAATTCTAACTCAGTTTATATAAAACGCTTTTGCTTATCAAATTTCTCACAATGAATAAATAAAATGTTATTCTACATTTTTTTGGATGGATTGCAAAAAAAGTAAGACAATACATGATACCATAATTTGTTCTTAGAAATGTAGAAGTAATGTTTTAAACACCATCATCTTTTTAATGAAGAAAAATATAAAGATTATTATTCAAAGAAAAATTGTAGTAATTACAATATCAAGCCTTTTTAAATAATGTATTGAGCTTACTGGTTAGGTAAATCCTATATCTTGTAAAAATCAAACAAATGAAATAAAACTTTCTGTTCAATTCAAATTAAAAGAAGGAGTTAATGTTGGAATATAGAAATAGCTCAATAAACTTATGATTCTAATACTTGTTTCACTTTTTTATTTTTTAGTTAACCCACAAGAGCCATTTTAATGAAATGACTATAACATGAGCATTCCTAAAATGTGGATAAAGTTAAGAATTTTTACTGGACAGAGACCACATTAATTTTTCCGATCTTTGTTAATTACAGGTCATCTTAAGCAATACATAATGACATAAGTTGCCATATCCAAAATCTCAAAGTATGTCTTTGAAACTTGTGGTTAATTAGCCTCCAACACATGCATGTTTATTTAGTCACCCTATAATATTAGTTGAGTAGTGAGATCTTCAATATCCTTAGTCCATGCAAATTATATCTTCCCCTAAATATTAACTGTTTAAAGATCATTCTTTGCACTGATCTGATAGTTACTAATGAGAATAAAACCCACTCCACAAATTTAGCATCTATGTAACATTTAGGAAAATATTAAATCTTACTCTTCGTTTGAACAAATTTTCCTACCAAAAATTTACATACATTTTATCCATGTTTATATAATACTGACTCTTCCATTCAATGTCAAAATTTTTTCATGATATTGAGTTTCAATACTGCTCTATTGATTACAGAAGCTACAGTTTAAGCTCTCTGGAGGTGCATTTAAAATTACTTTATTAAAATTTCTATTTCATTTGAACCTTTTTGAGTTTACCATGATACTTTTGAATTATTATGCCGAACTAAACTTTTGAATTATTATGCCGAACTAAATGAATTTTGCACTATATAAATGTTTAATATATTTAATCATCAAACCCAGAATCCCCTTAATGAGGTTTATAACTGCTTTGATTTATAAGGAATTTGTAAGGAGTTGGGGTTATTTATAGGTTTTAATGTGAGATTTATAGTAAATGTATTTTATTTAATCACTTAAAATACACTTTTGGGTCTGGTGGGAAAGATTTGAAGTTTATCTTACTTAATCACAGCTCTATCTGCTCTATTAATATCACCCATCTTGAGTTTGGTTTTATTATAAGTGACTCTGCCATTTGCTTCATTGAT
>ARYC01019963.1:0-21853 GCA_000711775.1 Oxytricha trifallax
TTTGAATTATAGAAATGAAGTTTGTTTTTAACTTATATTAAGTTTAATTTATTTATAAGTAAAAACATAAATAATTATCAAATAATTTACTAATAAAAGTGATAAATCTTTAAAATTAAAAATCTTCAATGTATAAAATTAATTATTTCATTAATTTCTAAAACAGTGAATAAACTTCATTTCATGTTAGTAATAAAGTAATTTGATATATAAAAATAAATTTAAAATAAAACAAATAAAATAAAAAATTTTAATTTTTAATATAATAAAAATGGGCTCAAGTAGTAAAAATATAATATTTATCACTTGAGCCCATTTTAAATATAATAATATATATATCAAACAAATTTATTAAAAATAATTATAACAATGTTTTGAAAGTGATTTATTTATATTTATTTTTGTATTTTATGAATTTTTAAATTGACTATTTTTTTCTATTTTGACTGAATATTACTATATTAATTTTTTAAAAAATATTCATATAATTAAACTGTAATAAAGGCTTTTTAATTTATTTTACAAATATTTTCCTCAAATGATTATCATTATCAAAGCTAGGGATATTTAAACTAAAATTTTTTTTACTTTAATGATTTCAAATAATTCTACAAATTAAATGTAATTTATTAGTTATAAGATTAAATACAATTTATTAGATAAATCTACATCTTAATTATAAATTTTTTTTTACAAAAAATAACTAATAATACTTCTATTATTTTACAGCAACTACTCAATGGCAGGCCTCTTTCTCCTATCATCTAATTGGCTTTTCTACATAAATTCAATTGCTTTTTAGAAGGGTTCCTTACGATTAAATTATTCGCAAGGAATTAATAAAAAAAAAACTTAGCCATCTTCCTAACCAAATTGGATCTCTCTTAAACACATATTCATAAACATGATTACGTGTCAACATTATATCTAAATTTATTTATCTTAATTAGATATAACTGTCGTAATTCATATTAAATTTAGAGAGATCCAATGTTAGGAAAGTACTAAGTTATTTTTTATTAATCTTGCGAATAATTAATCGTAAAGACCCTTCTAAAAGCAATGAATTATGAGAAAAGCCAATTAGATGATAGGAGAAAGAGGCTGCATTGAGTAGTTGCTGTAAAATAATAGAAGTATTATTAGTTATTTTTTGTAAAAAAAAATTTATAATATTAGTTAATTTCAAGTTTATAATGCACAAAATGTAGATGAAAGGAATAAAGATAGAAGTAGATAGGTCTTTTATTTTTAATTTAATTTGTAGAGATTGAGGGGATTCTTTAATTCTGTTCTCTCAAATCTACTTCATGCTATTCATTAAACCATTAAATTTTAAAATTAATTTCTTTCATTAGACAAAATTATGTTAGAATACCTATAAATCAAAAAGAAACTATAAGTACTTTTTGTAGCAACAAATGCTGAGAAATTTAGATGGTAATATCCCTGAAATTATATAATTAAACTTAGAAAAACATTATAAATGTAATAACATGCAATAGTAATGTGAATCTTAATAAATCTCAAATATTTATATAAACTCAAATTGAAATTTTGAGCAAAAGTTTATTATGCTCTAATTTTACTATTTATTTTAATTAAATATTAATTAGATTTTAGAATAAAAATTTTGTTAAATCTGCCAAAAATCTACTCCTACAAAACCATTTCTCAGACAAGAACAGCATCTCAATTATATTCTTAAACATCTCTTGCAAAATATATTTTGAAAGCGTGATTTATTTGAGGAAAGCATAAAATAGTTTTGTTTTGAAAGTCTCACAAACATGGAAAAAACTTTCAAATAGAGAAAGAGGATCATTTATCATAACGCTGTCTTACTAGTCAATAACTTGCATTATCTTTTATTTAGTTTTTGTAAAATGAATCTATATCTATATCTCTCATATTATCAATAGTCCCTAAAATCTTTCTTCTACCATTTTGTTTAGCAATAAGTTAGGTTCAACAGTTGTCATTTTTAATTCATATTTTAACTGGCTTAACTCCCAAGCAAAGCCTAATTGCAAATTTTGCCAGAACCAGTGGGCATTTCAACCAATGTGATCATTGAGTTAGTATAAAATAATACTACAGCAATCTTGTATAGTAAAAAGAGTTCACATGTAAAAAAATAATCACTGCTTAGTTTCTGAAACAACTTGAAAAATTTCAAGTTTTAACTTTGCATTTCATGCCCAAACTCAAAAACTTTTGATCAAAATATTTCTGGTATAACTCTTTCATAGTCTTTTATTTTTTCTGCAAAATTATTGACTATATATTTCTTCACACAAGAATTGAAATTTTCGAGAGTTGCTTCAATGTTAAAAACTGTTTTATTATGGCTAATTTTTAAGCTATAGTCAATTCTGTAAAAGTTTCGACATTTCAACTCGACACTTTCTTTGCTTAAACAAGTTCGCTAAGTAATTTTCACAAATGGACAAGTGATCGGATCATAATTTTGTGAGCATTCGTCTTTGTTTACCCTTAGTATTGAAATAATTTTAGCAATAAATAAGTTAATCAATTTACTGATGGATTTTAGCTATTTGACACTCTCGTTCAAAAGAATTATTAGTATTTGCTGAAAAAAATTCAAAATAGTTACTTTCGAATGACTTTGATCCTCAAAGCATAATATGAGAACTGCCTTGCTTTCTTGGGACTTCATCAACTTTCAAATGCTGCTAGATTTTTTATCAAGGGCCAGTATGATTAGTTCCATGAGGTATCTAGTCCCAGAAAAAAGACGTAAAGCACGATAGACTCAAGAATTCCAGAGCTGGCTCTCTCTTAATTATATTAACAATACAGAAATTTTTTTACTAATGGGAAGAATGTTTTGATTAGCAAGCCTCTTCTTTGCCAAATGAGGGTAACAGCTAAAAACTATTAAAAGGTTTTTTTAATTACCAAACAAGATTGTTAAAGCCAGAATTGTTCAAAGAAGAATGTTGAATTTATATAAGCAACTCCAAAATTTTTTATAAATTTTACTTAAAAATGATTTAAGTTGCTTGACTAAATCGCTCTTAGCTTTTTGAATAGCGCTCATTACACTGCTTTACAATAGTTTTTCAAGATTCTTTTAGATATAACTGAAGTCAAGTAAATGAGTACAAGAGCAAGCAACTCATCTACCTAAAGCAATAATTATCTCTCTCTCTGAATGATCAACAAATAACTTGAAGTCAAACTGAGAGTCTCACATATGACGAATACTGGAAATACTCTTAAGTTTAAATTCTTTGATCCCTACTTCACAAGTTTTCATCATTAGAAATCAAATTGCTTCTCTTAAGTTTTTGCTACTATACTCTGATAAAATTATGAATATTTTCCACTATGACTCCAGCCAGAGATTCATCGCTTATCTTTTAAATCTCCAATAATAACTGTTCTAACCAAGATACCCCTCCCCACCTTAACCGAGATACCCCTACCCCCTCACCACCCCCAACCTATTTTATAATAAAAAAATAATTTAGAAAATCTTTTATAAATGAGAATTTTAAAAATTATTGATTAAATAATTATAATAATTTATAAAATCTTTCATAATGAGAATTTTAAAATTTTATAGATTGAATATTATTTTTATTTATAATTAAAGCTTAATAATCATAATTATATTTAAATTAATAATAATGATTAATTTATAAAATACTCATTTATAAAAGATTTTATAAATTATTAAATTATTTTATTATAAAATAGGTTGGGGGTGGGAGGGGTATCTCGGTTAAGGGTGGGGAAGCTGGGAGGGGTATCTCGGTTAGAACAAATAACCATGCTAAAGTCTTGGAATACTTTTGAGGTGATAATTTTTAATGATCTTCAGATGCCTTAGACATTTTGATTGAAAGTTTTTGTTGATTTTTAATTCTTATCTATTTCTGATTACTCTTGATCAGAGCACTCATCATCATGTAAAGATTGGTCTGATGTGCTACTGTCTGCTATCGAATTGGTTGTGATTTATAGGGAAATTTTCTGTATTAATTTTCACAAAAAGTAAAACAAAACCACAGTTCTCTTAATAAGCATTAACCAAGAGCTGGTTTTTTTTTATTTAAATAATTAATAAATTTTTTTTAATTTAAATATCTTTAAGTAAACTTATTCAAAGACGTATTTGAATTTTTAAACATATATTTATTGTTATAACATTATAACTCTTCTTGTTTTTTTCTCTGCCATAAAAGATTTACTTTTTTGATAAAATTTCAAAGATTTTATGATGATTAATTTTTTGTGATTTTACCTAGATTAGTCTTGTTTTGATATAGTTGTGTGATTAATCACAATGCAAATAATATTTATGAAATTTAAATCACAAACTAAGATTGATAATTTATTTTTCTAATTTTTAATAAAGTTAATGGGTTTATTTTCTAATTAGTACAAAAACACCATAAATCAATTAAGACTCGAAGATTTGGGTAATAGACAATTAAATGAAAAATTAATATTATTGACTCCTAATATACTTAATTAGGCTAAAAATTAAATTACACATCCTGATTAGTTAATTTTATAAGGGCAATTAATCTAGACAAAAGTCTTAATATTTAGACTTAAAATTAAAATCATTCGCAAATAATAATTAATTTCATTTAATTGTTCATTAACCCAATTTTCTTGACTTAATTGATCTATGTGTTTTAAATTAGTTAGTAAGTTCTTCAAGATAAAAAAATTAATATATGGAAGTAAATACTATATGGACGTCATACTTAATGACGAAAAAGATAAAGCTTATACTTAGCTTATTTAATTTATAGTGAATATATCTACCTCCCATATAGTCCATGAACAAAGCTTAATAGCGTTAGATTTCGAAAGAAAAGAAAATGGTTTCGCAAATAATTATAATTAAACAATCAAGGTACCCAAACATGAGGAGCTCTCGTTTACAAACATCATGCTTGAAATTGGTGACGACAAGCTCATTCTAGAATACCTGCTAGATATGAATGGCAAGAAGTAGCCAATAGAAAGACAATAATTTTTTACAGTGGCAAACACTCTTGAGCCAGAATTCACATAATCAATCATTTCCAAGACCTAAAGTATGAAGAAACAAAGAGTAAAGAATAAATTATTTTTTTGTTGAAAACTGGCAAAAGAAGCTCGTATAACATCCCTTGTTTCTTATAAAATATTTTATAATTTGATATTTTAAGCAGAGTGCCAGGAAATACTATTTAATTGTTCGAAGAAAGTTCTAAAGTAGTTTGCCCTCCAATTCCTATATAAAGCAGGAATTCAACGTAAACTTTAAAATGACTGGGGAGAAAATAAGTAGATGATCTTTTAAAGCCAAGAGACACGAAAATTAAATTTGTAACATAGGGCAAAGATATTCAGGGGAAATATTTATTTGTCTAGAATTCAAGTCCAAAGTAGACTAAAAGTTGGGAATAAATATTAACTTAAATAATTCACAAAGTTGAAATATCAATTAATTCACAAAGTTGAAATATTAATTAATTTGAATTATTAATTTTTTGAATCTTCTTCACTGCATCTGAAACTTTCGTTTATCAGCTCTTTAATCTGGTTTTGTTTTTTTACATAAACCTGCCAATTTCTTTCGCTAATACCTTTGTTTGACAAAACTGATAAAGTTTTTGAGAAAGTTAGCATCGGGAAAGTATGAAGGAGTGAAGATCACTGGAATATCCTGTAATATTTGCTGTGAAGAACTCTCAGGTTGCCTATATTGAAAACAACATCCTTAGCACTCAACTTCCTAATAATACGTAGCTAAAGCTATAAAAACTTTCAGATTTGAAAGATTACCTGAACTATTAGAATTATTCTATCCTCCTGTGTTAGTTAAAGCTACAGTTACTCAAATTGTTAAAATTTCTTCCTTAACTTATAGAATGAGTGATGCTATAGTTTCTGCTATACTTTCCTCAATGGACACTAAAGTGAATCCGATTAAAAAGTAATTTGCAATTCCATATTACAGGTTTTAAAGAGCTTGTTATTTTTTTGGGAGCTAATTATCAATAGGATTCTCGACCTATTGATATCTTTCTTAATAACATTCGATTATTTGAAAAAGTCACAAAGGAAAGAAATTGAGAGCAAGCTGGATGAAAGAGCAGCCATCTTTAAGCTTGTTTTACAAGACGACTTAATCTGGACATCCTAAACAAGTAATTTAAGCCTTCATTTATTGCGGGTGTTTGGTATTTTACCGTTTTTGCCTTAAATTTGTTCCATACTTTATTAACTTAAATTTCATTTATACTTATTAGAGCTATCTTTTTCAACTTTACTAAATAATTTGCTAATTTTAATTATTTTACAAGGTGATACTTTCGTAATTTGTGAAATAGGTCTATATATTTAAACTTGACATCTTAACTTTTATCTTGATTTTATGAATCCTAGAAACAATAAGTAATTACAAAGCTAACAAATCTAAACTTAGCATAATTTTATTGGATAAAAATTAAATTTTAAAAATACAATTTAAGTTTAAAGTTAATTAGATATTTAAAGTATTTAAAAGGAATAGTTAAAATTAAAAATTAAGTTTTGGCAATATTCATTCACAAATGTAACAATCTTGCATCAATTTTATAAATAACCTCACGAAAGAAAATGAGAAAATTAGTATAGAAAATATAAACATTAATATATTAAAAATGGATATTCTTCATTAAAAACTATAATTGATCAATCGCTACCTGGAGATACTCACGTTCAAGATCAGCTTAGCATTCGCATTACTCAATAAATAATTAACTGGAAAAATTCACAAATTTATGAGGAAAACCAAATCATTAAGTAAAGACCCCTAACCCCTTAATGAGGTTTATAACTGCTTTGATTTATAGGGAATTTGTAAGGAGTTGGGGTTATTAATAGGTTTTAATGTGAGATTTATAGTAAATGTTTTAATTTAATCACTTAAAATACACTTTTGGGTCTTGTGTGAAAGATTTGAAGTTTATCTTACTTAATCACAGCTCTATCTGCTCTATTAATATCACCCATCTTGAGTTTGGTTTTATTATTAGTGACTCTGCCATTTGCTTCATTGATTGAGAGACTTTAGTTTTATCTATAAACTATTTAATTCTTTGGTTAGCATCCTTCTTGCACCTTGTTGAGAAGTAATCATTTTGAGGCATATAACAATCTATTATAATTGCTGCCATAGCTAACACATCCCATTGAGAGTCTCCATCGCTCCAGTCTTCTCTTTCTGGATAATAGCCTGGAGTTCCTAATACACTTCCAAGCCTTGATACTTCCACTCTTAGTGCTCTATCGAAATCAATAATTGTTACTGTTACTGGTGAAAAGTTCAACATAATATTCTCAGGCTTGAGATCTCAGTGAACAAAGCCTAAGTTATGTAGCTCCTTGGTACATTTATTGTTTAAAATGCAATTAATGCAAGTTATCTATGATTTTCTATGACAAGTTTTGAAATCTCTGAGGCATTTCAAACAGTGATAGTCTGAAAGCCATGATCTTTGGCAACTAGAACAGTATCTAGCTCTATTAAGTATTTTCCCTCTTGAAATTTGCTTGAGTGAGTACTTGATAATCATTTGTAAACTCTATTTAATTCTTATCATCACTTATGGGATAAGTGAAAGGATATAATTTGTAAGCATACTGATGATTCTTGATAACTTTCATATCATAGGAGTCCTCTAGAATTAGATAGCTTTAGAGTGAGGTATCTAAATCAATCTATGCAAGTACTGGAATTTCCTAGTATTTTATTCTAATCATGATTTTAGTGACCTCTGATGCTAAGAGGTTGCGTGCAATCCTCACATACTCTGATTCGCTTGCTTGTTAAAGCTCAGCAACTTAAAGAGGCTCCCTTGCTTTTCTTTTGTTGAGCAACTTCAGTTGAGTGTCTTAATCTTCAACTACTATTTCTTTCTTGTGGGCTTTTAAAAGATGCTTCTTTAAGTCTCTTGTATGAGAGTACTGCTTATGGCACTCAAAGCAATCATACTTTCCATCAACTTTGTCATGTTTTAAATATACAGTAAGCTTAGCTTCCTTATGGACCTAAATATACCTGCGCCAACTTGATTTAAGAGTGAAGTCTCTTTCACACTTCTCACAAAAATAAACTACCACTTCCTCTGCTTACATTGAAATTTCAATTCTAACTTTCCCCTCCTCTCTATCTCCCACACACTTGTTTGTCATTTTTTATTTTATATAATTAATTTCTATAATAATAAAAAAAGACCTAAAGTGATAGCTCTGGTAGTTCTTAATGAAAGTTATTCTCACATCTTTCACATATTTTATTGCTGTGAAAGGTAAGACTTCAAAATTGCTTTTCTTAAAATGTTATCTCTCATAATTAAATTTGAATTTAAATTATAAGTTTGCCTCTACAACTGAAAGCTTTTTTGAGAGCTTTGCAATCTTGCATGTTTCAAGGAAAGTTTTTAGAGTATTATTGAAGAAAAAAATGAGTTCTACGGGACGATTTAGCTTTAAAAGTGGATCAGGAAGTCACCATTTTTATTTTCAATAATAAGTTGAATAAAGCAATTACCAACTTAGGAGTTGCAACTAATTAAGTAAGTCCTGCTTTAGTTGGTATTTTGTGATTAAAATTAGGGTGCTTTTAATTAAGTACGTACCAATTTAAATTTTAAAATATGGAACTATTTTAGTTAAAATTGAAATCAATCTCTAAAGTTTGAAACCAGTTCAAAATATCTTTCCATATCCTTCTTAGAGGTTGACCTCCTATAGGATGCCCATATTTAATAGTAAGTTTTACAGAGGTATATAATTGAAATCAATAAACTTAAATTTGAATATCATTTCTTAGATCTGTAAACAAGATGGAGTCAATGAATGATGCAATGAAAAGAGTGCAAGCACAAGAATTGATTCAAAGATTTAGAAGCAAGGAGGATTTGCATCGCTACCTGATGCAGCAAGGTAATGAACTCATAGTAACTAAATTTGATTTTGTATTTTGGTTTGCTCATGCCAGCTATGGAAGGTACCAACATTTTATTTCGAAGAGCTTTACTCTGCGAAGAAGAAAGCATTGAAAACTTAAGATTTAAGTTTGGAGAGATTCTAAACTATCCAGAAATTTCAGCTTCCAATATAATGATGCTATGAATAACCTAGAGATTTCGCAGTCCTGCTTATAAAGAAGCAGTTGTCAAATAAACTACTTAAGGAAAATATTTCTTTGGCATATTTTCAACAATTAAAGGTGATTACTTGAAAGAAATTATTCAAGAATCTCATAAGAAAAGGTACAGCATCTCTTCAGAAGATAAGGACAAACAAGGGATCAAGATAAGTGAGAGCTGGCTATCAGAGTTGCAGAAGCACCCTTATATTTCAAGTAAGATTTGTAGCTTAACTCTTTAGAAATATCTGGTACTGGCATCTTCTTGATGAAGGAATAGAGCAAGCTTCACAGAGAGCGAAAGTCGCAGACAAAGTATGAAGTTAGTAAGAGACTTTATTCAAATATTAAGTCCCCCAAAGTCAATAAATAATAATGATAATAATTAATCCTCATCGGGGGCTCAAGGCCCCCCGGATGAATATATATGTGATATATATATATAAGGGACGTGCCCTTTTAATTTTAAGTTAAATCTTTTTACAATCTCAAATTTGTCCTTTGTCTGTCATTTCATTTAATGTTTCTTGTAACTCTTTCATGAGTTAGAAGTTCTTTCTATCTTTTTGTCTGTGTCTTTCCATCTAGTGAAAATAGATTTGTTCTTTGTAGAACTCAGTAATCTATCTTGATAACTCTACTGCTTCTTCTGCAGGAGTTTAGTAATGTCTATCTTCGTAGACTGTGAAGTCAATAAATTCATTCAATTACTATTAAACATTCTGATTGTTTGTTAGGTATTGAAAAGACTTCTCCATACATGTTTGTTTGTTGCATAGTAGACACCATGTACTATTATATTTAAGGTGTGATAGGTTCGCCATTATTATTGTTTGGTATTAAATATATTATAATAGTTAGAGGCCTTGACTTATTAAATACTAAATATTTTATGTAGATATCTGATATCTTTAGTTTTATTGGATAGAACTTAAATTTATAGTATTAAATCCATCGGGTTTAGGGATTTAGGGGTCTCGGGGTTTTGTGGTGTCCCAGCGTAGCTGGTAAAAGGGCCTAATACTAGTAGTAGAGGTCGTTGTTTTATTATTGGGGCTTGCAACTGTGATGTATGGTCCCATTGATTACTTGGTATTAAATAGTAGTATTCAAGCTATTTGATCATTCGATATTTTTATTATTAAGTATCAATTATTGTTTGGGTGATTCACCTCGTATCTTAGTGGTTACTTGGGTGATTCATGAGTGATTCCTTAATTCTTCATTTGGGTGATTCAGTGAATATCTTAGTGTTGATTTTTGGGTGATTCTTCAAATATCTTGTGTCAGATGGGATTTGCCATTGGGACCTATTTAGTAGGTAAGTAGTAGTGCCAATGGTGGAGGAGATTGATTCTTCCTCTTCAACTAAACAACTTGTTCTTTTTACGGGTATAGTTGTTTGGTTGGTATTAGAGTGTGATGGTTTATGTGTAGATTTTAATGATTATAGAAAGATGTCGCATTCAGTATTAGGTAGTATATACTGAAGGTTGTTTTCTTCTTGTGAAATGTTATCCTTACCATATTTGGTATTGGGTAGATGACTAGTTATTATGGACTTTTGAAGGAGAACTTTGTGTCTTAGTAGAACTTCTAAGAGTTAAATTCTCGATGAATGAGATTGGAGTGGACTTGGTTTTTCTGTAGTTCAATGTTTGGTTTGTTGTAGTCTTATCATGTGCTTCATAGAAGTCACAACTACTTTTGAGTTTATGTTCCTTAGATGAAGGAGCTACTCGCGAAGGTGGCTTAGTTAGTTGAAGCTACAGTTAGAAAGTTAGTTTCATATGCTGGATCTGGTTGAGAGAGCCGGAATAACTCCTACTACTCTCGCTGGTTCAACTTCCAAAGATTTATTTGTGCCACTCTAGTGGAAGTTCTTGTCTGGATCTGTATGAAAAGTTTTGTAATCTCGGGCAGTACGACTAACGTTTTAGTCAACTATGTTCCCTTAATTTTTCTAACTTTCTAATTTAATAATTTCCCCCAAAAGTCAATGAACAAAGATGCTGGAGCTGGCAGTAATTGAAGAAACTTTATATTTTGTAGTAAGTTAATATTTAAAATATTATTAATATCACGAGTCAGTGCTTTTCTAAAGCAGTGTTCCAAGTAGTTGCATAATCCACCGTGAAAAGATATCTTCACGTGTCTTTAGGGGATCTTCAGGATATCTTCCTTAAGATTATTTAAAAAGAATAGGCCCTAAAATAGAATATAATTGATATACATAATTTCTCTTTCCTCTATTAGTTTACTACTGGATTCTTATCAGATTATAAATTTCATTGAGCTCTTTTAAATTTAATTAAAATTAGAAGACTTAACAAGGCATTGAAAATATTAATTGGGTAAATATTAAAAATACATTAAAAAAAATTAAGAAATTTTTTCATAGAATATACAAATTCAACAGAAGCACTCTCTCTTCAAACCATAGTACATCATTTTGTATTTCTCAAAGCATTTACGATCATAAAACTTTTGCAAATTACTTTTTATATAGAAGAAACCTATAATTGAACCCCCTATAACCCACATTATTATAGCTTGAACTTCTACTCTTAAAGTCCACATCATTACAGACCCACTTCAACAAATTCTAACTCAGTTTATATAAAACGCTTTTGCTTATCAAATTTCTCACAATGAATAAATAAAATGTTATTCTACATTTTTTTGGATGGATTGCAAAAAAAGTAAGACAATACATGATACCATAATTTGTTCTTAGAAATGTAGAAGTAATGTTTTAAACACCATCATCTTTTTAATGAAGAAAAATATAAAGATTATTATTCAAAGAAAAATTGTAGTAATTACAATATCAAGCACTTTTAAATAATGTATTGAGCTTACTGGTTAGGTAAATCCTATATCTTGTAAAAATCAAACAAATGAAATAAAACTTTCTGTTCAATTCAAATTAAAAGAAGGAGTTAATGTTGGAATATAGAAATAGCTCAATAAACTTATGATTCTAATACTTGTTTCACTTTTTTATTTTTTAGTTAACCCACAAGAGCCATTTTAATGAAATGACTATAACATGAGCATTCCTAAAATGTGGATAAAGTTAAGAATTTTTACTGGACAGAGACCACATTAATTTTTCCGATCTTTGTTAATTACAGGTCATCTTAAGCAATACATAATGACATAAGTTGCCATATCCAAAATCTCAAAGTATGTCTTTGAAACTTGTGGTTAATTAGCCTCCAACACATGCATGTTTATTTAGTCACCCTATAATATTAGTTGAGTAGTGAGATCTTCAATATCCTTAGTCCATGCAAATTATATCTTCCCCTAAATATTACCTGTTTAAAGATCATTCTTTGCACTGATCTGATAGTTACTAATGAGAATAAAACCCACTCCACAAATTTAGCATCTATGTAACATTTAGGAAAATATTAAATCTTACTCTTCGTTTGAACAAATTTTCCTACCAGAAATTTACATACATTTTATCCATGTTTATATAATACTGACTCTTTCATTCAATGTCAAATTTTTTTTCATGATATTGAGTTTCAATACTGCTCTATTGATTACAGAAGCTACAGTTTAAGCTCTCTGGAGGTGCATTTAAAATTACTTTATTAAAATTTCTATTTCATTTGAACCTTTTTGAGTTTACCATGATACTTTTGAATTATTATGCCGAACTAAACTTTTGAATTATTATGCCGAACTAAATGAATTTTGCACTATATAAATGTTTAATATATTTATCATTCATCGAGCCCAGAACCCCTTAATGAGGTTTATAACTGCTTTGATTTATAGGGAATTTGTAAGGAGTTGGGGTTATTAATAGGTTTTAATGTGAGATTTATAGTAAATGTATTTAATTTAATCACTTAAAATACACTTTTGGGTCTTGTGGGAAAGATTTGAAGTTTATCTTACTTAATCACAGCTCTATCTGCTCTATTAATATCACCCATCTTGAGTTTGGTTTTATTATTAGTGACTCTGCCATTTGCTTCATTGATTGAGAGACTTTAGTTTTATCTATAAACTATTTAATTCTTTGGTTAGCATCCTTCTTGCACCTTGTTGAGAAGTAATCATTTTGAGGCATATAACAATCTATTATAATTGCTGCCATAGCTAACACATCCCATTGAGAGTCTCCATCGCTCCAGTCTTCTCTTTCTGGATAATAGCCTGGAGTTCCTAATACACTTCCAAGCCTTGATACTTCCACTCTTAGTGCTCTATCGAAATCAATAATTGTTACTGTTACTGGTGAAAAGTTCAACATAATATTCTCAGGCTTGAGATCTCAGTGAACAAAGCCTAAGTTATGTAGCTCCTTGGTACATTTATTGTTTAAAATGCAATTAATGCAAGTTATCTATGATTTTCTATGACAAGTTTTGAAATCTCTGAGGCATTTCAAACAGTGATAGTCTGAAAGCCATGATCTTTGGCAACTAGAACAGTATCTAGCTCTATTAAGTATTTTCCCTCTTGAAATTTGCTTGAGTGAGTACTTGATAATCATTTGTAAACTCTATTTAATTCTTATCATCACTTATGGGATAAGTGAAAGGATATAATTTGTAAGCATACTGATGATTCTTGATAACTTTCATATCATAGGAGTCCTCTAGAATTAGATAGCTTTAGAGTGAGGTATCTAAATCAATCTATGCAAGTACTGGAATTTCCTAGTATTTTATTCTAATCATGATTTTAGTGACCTCTGATGCTAAGAAGGTTGCCGTGCAAATCATAAGGTTCAAAACCTCCCAAAATTTTTTGACCTGCTTGAACTTCAAGCATCAACTTTAGAAGATTTTACCATGCCTATATATAATTTATGAATAAATATAATTTTAGAAATGTTAAAGTTTGAAGCTCGTTCGTGGCCGATGCTATAATATCTGCCCCATTTTTAATTAACTTTTTTAAAAAACTTTTTTTTAATCACATTTTTTTCATTTTTACTTACCAAAAATCATGAATCTCAAAAATCCATTTTGATTATCATAGTTCCATTTAGATTTATCACTAATCTTTTTTGCTTTTTTTGGGTGCCTATTTTTGATTCCTTATCTGATTTTTTTAGGGAAAATTTTTTTTTGAAAAAAAAAGAACATTGTTCTGAATCCTCCCAGAATATACCAAAATCAATTAGGATTTCATGCTTGCTTTATATGATAATTTTCAAATTTACTTAATTTAAGTTAAATATACTCATTAAAATTAAGAGTCACGGGACCATTAATAAATAATGGTCCCGCGGGACTATTATTTAATAATTGTCCCGCATGAAATTTAAATCAAACATATAGTTAAAAGAACTTAATCAAAAAAAAAATTAAAACTTCAGTTTTAGGATCTTCTATCATAGACATCAAGATAGAGGAATCCTAAAATTTTAAAAGTTTTTAAAGATTGTAAATCCTCAAATGCTCTGATTCGCTTGCTTGTTAAAGCTCGGCAAATTAAAGAGGCTCCCTTGCTTTTCTTTTGTTGAGCAACTTCAGTTGAGTGTCTTAATCTTCAACTACTATTTCTTTCTTTCGGGCTTTTAAAAGATGCTTCTTTAAGTACCTTGTATGAGAGTACTGCTTATGACACTCAAAGCAATCATACTTTCCATCAACTTTGTCATGTTTTAAATATACAGTAAGCTTAGCTTCCTTATGGACCTAAATATACCTGCGCCAACTTGATTTAAGAGTGAAGTCTCTTTCACACTTCTCACAAAAATAAACTACCACTTCCTCTGCTTACATTGAAATTTCAATTCTAACTTTCCCCTCCTCTCTATCTCCCACACACTTGTTTGTCATTTTTTATTTTATATAATTAATTTCTATAATAATAAAAAAAGACCTAAAGTGATAGCTCTGGTAGTTCTTAATGAAAGTTATTCTCACATCTTTCACATATTTTATTGCTGTGAAAGGTAAGACTTCAAAATTGCTTTTCTTAAAATGTTATCTCTCATAATTAAATTTGAATTTAAATTATAAGTTTGCCTCTACAACTGAAAGCTTTTTTGAGAGCTTTGCAATCTTGCATGTTTCAAGGAAAGTTTTTAGAGTATTATTGAAGAAAAAAATGAGTTCTACGGGACGATTTAGCTTTAAAAGTGGATCAGGAAGTCACCATTTTTATTTTCAATAATAAGTTGAATAAAGCAATTACCAACTTAGGAGTTGCAACTAATTAAGTAAGTCCTGCTTTAGTTGGTATTTTGTGATTAAAATTAGGGTGCTTTTAATTAAGTACGTACCAATTTAAATTTTAAAATATGGAACTATTTTAGTTAAAATTGAAATCAATCTCTAAAGTTTGAAACCAGTTCAAAATATCTTCTCAATATCCTTCTTAGAGGTTGACCTCCTATAGGATGCCCATATTTAATAGTAAGTTTTACAGAGGTATATAATTGAAATCAATAAACTTAAATTTGAATATCATTTCTTAGATCTGTAAACAAGATGGAGTCAATGAATGATGCAATGAAAAGAGTGCAAGCACAAGAATTGATTCAAAGATTTAGAAGCAAGGAGGATTTGCATCGCTACCTGGTGCAGCCAAGGTAATGAACTCATAGTAACTAAATTTGATTTTGTATTTTGGTTTGCTCATGCCAGCTATGGAAGGTACCAACATTTTATTTCGAAGAGCTTTACTCTGCGAAGAGAAGAAAGCATTGAAAACTTAAGATTTAAGTTTGGAGAGATTCTAAACTATCCAGAAATTTCAGCTTCCAATATAATGATGCTATGAATAACCTAGAGATTTCGCAGTCCTGCTTATAAAGAAGCAGTTGTCAAATAAACTACTTAAGGAAAATATTTCTTTGGCATATTTTCAACAATTCAAGGAGATAACTTGATAGAAATTATTCAAGAGTTTCATATGAAAAAGTACATTATCTCTTCCGAAGATAAGGACAAACAAGGGATCAAGATAAGTGAGTGTTGGCTTTCAGCGTTGAAGAAGCACCCTTATATTTATAGCAAGATTTGTTGCTTAATTTTTTATAAGATTTTGGTACTTACATCTTCATGATGAAGGAATAGAGTAAGCTTCACAGAGAGCGAAAGTCGCAGACGAAGTATGAAGTTAGCAAGAGACTTTATTCAAATATTTAACTCGCCAAAGTCAATAATAATAATAATGATAATAATTAATCCTCATCGGGGGCTCAAGGCCCCCCGGATGAATATATATGTGATATATATATATAAGGGACGTGCCCTTTTAATTTTAAGTTAAATCTTTTTACAATCTCAAATTTGTCCTTTGTCTGTCATTTCATTTAATGTTTCTTGTAACTCTTTCATGAGTTAGAAGTTCTTTCTATCTTTTTGTCTGTGTCTTTCCATCTAGTGAAAATAGATTTGTTCTTTGTAGAACTCAGTAATCTATCTTGATAACTCTACTGCTTCTTCTGCAGGAGTTTAGTAATGTCTATCTTCGTAGACTGTGAAGTCAATAAATTCATTCAATTACTATTAAACATTCTGATTGTTTGTTAGGTATTGAAAAGACTTCTCCATACATGTTTGTTTGTTGCATAGTAGACACCATGTACTATTATATTTAAGGTGTGATAGGTTCGCCATTATTATTGTTTGGTATTAAATATATTATAATAGTTAGAGGCCTTGACTTATTAAATACTAAATATTTTATGTAGATATCTGATATCTTTAGTTTTATTGGATAGAACTTAAATTTATAGTATTAAATCCATCGGGTTTAGGGATTTAGGGGTCTCGGGGTTTTGTGGTGTCCCAGCGTAGCTGGTAAAAGGGCCTAATACTAGTAGTAGAGGTCGTTGTTTTATTATTGGGGCTTGCAACTGTGATGTATGGTCCCATTGATTACTTGGTATTAAATAGTAGTATTCAAGCTATTTGATCATTCGATATTTTTATTATTAAGTATCAATTATTGTTTGGGTGATTCACCTCGTATCTTAGTGGTTACTTGGGTGATTCATGAGTGATTCCTTAATTCTTCATTTGGGTGATTCAGTGAATATCTTAGTGTTGATTTTTGGGTGATTCTTCAAATATCTTGTGTCAGATGGGATTTGCCATTGGGACCTATTTAGTAGGTAAGTAGTAGTGCCAATGGTGGAGGAGATTGATTCTTCCTCTTCAACTAAACAACTTGTTCTTTTTACGGGTATAGTTGTTTGGTTGGTATTAGAGTGTGATGGTTTATGTGTAGATTTTAATGATTATAGAAAGATGTCGCATTCAGTATTAGGTAGTATATACTGAAGGTTGTTTTCTTCTTGTGAAATGTTATCCTTACCATATTTGGTATTGGGTAGATGACTAGTTATTATGGACTTTTGAAGGAGAACTTTGTGTCTTAGTAGAACTTCTAAGAGTTAAATTCTCGATGAATGAGATTGGAGTGGACTTGGTTTTTCTGTAGTTCAATGTTTGGTTTGTTGTAGTCTTATCATGTGCTTCATAGAAGTCACAACTACTTTTGAGTTTATGTTCCTTAGATGAAGGAGCTACTCGCGAAGGTGGCTTAGTTAGTTGAAGCTACAGTTAGAAAGTTAGTTTCATATGCTGGATCTGGTTGAGAGAGCCGGAATAACTCCTACTACTCTCGCTGGTTCAACTTCCAAAGATTTATTTGTGCCACTCTAGTGGAAGTTCTTGTCTGGATCTGTATGAAAAGTTTTGTAATCTCGGGCAGTACGACTAACGTTTTAGTCAACTATGTTCCCTTAATTTTTCTAACTTTCTAATTTAATAATTTCCCCCAAAGTCAATGAACAAAGATGCTGGAGCTGGCAGTAATTGAAGAAACTTTATATTTTGTAGTAAGTTAATATTTAAAATATTATTAATATCACGAGTCAGTGCTTTTCTAAAGCAGTGTTCCAAGTAGTTGCATAATCCACCGTGAAAAGATATCTTCACGTGTCTTTAGGGGATCTTCAGGATATCTTCCTTAAGATTATTTAAAAAGAATAGGCCCTAAAATAGAATATAATTGATATACATAATTTCTCTTTCCTCTATTAGTTTACTACTGGATTCTTATCAGATTATAAATTTCATTGAGCTCTTTTAAATTTAATTAAAATTAGAAGACTTAACAAGGCATTGAAAATATTAATTGGGTAAATATTAAAAATACATTAAAAAAAATTAAGAAATTTTTTCATAGAATATACAAATTCAACAGAAGCACTCTCTCTTCAAACCATAGTACATCATTTTGTATTTCTCAAAGCATTTACGATCATAAAACTTTTGCAAATTACTTTTTATATAGAAGAAACCTATAATTGAACCCCCTATAACCCACATTATTATAGCTTGAACTTCTACTCTTAAAGTCCACATCATTACAGACCCACTTCAACAAATTCTAACTCAGTTTATATAAAACGCTTTTGCTTATCAAATTTCTCACAATGAATAAATAAAATGTTATTCTACATTTTTTTGGATGGATTGCAAAAAAAGTAAGACAATACATGATACCATAATTTGTTCTTAGAAATGTAGAAGTAATGTTTTAAACACCATCATCTTTTTAATGAAGAAAAATATAAAGATTATTATTCAAAGAAAAATTGTAGTAATTACAATATCAAGCACTTTTAAATAATGTATTGAGCTTACTGGTTAGGTAAATCCTATATCTTGTAAAAATCAAACAAATGAAATAAAACTTTCTGTTCAATTCAAATTAAAAGAAGGAGTTAATGTTGGAATATAGAAATAGCTCAATAAACTTATGATTCTAATACTTGTTTCACTTTTTTATTTTTTAGTTAACCCACAAGAGCCATTTTAATGAAATGACTATAACATGAGCATTCCTAAAATGTGGATAAAGTTAAGAATTTTTACTGGACAGAGACCACATTAATTTTTCCGATCTTTGTTAATTACAGGTCATCTTAAGCAATACATAATGACATAAGTTGCCATATCCAAAATCTCAAAGTATGTCTTTGAAACTTGTGGTTAATTAGCCTCCAACACATGCATGTTTATTTAGTCACCCTATAATATTAGTTGAGTAGTGAGATCTTCAATATCCTTAGTCCATGCAAATTATATCTTCCCCTAAATATTACCTGTTTAAAGATCATTCTTTGCACTGATCTGATAGTTACTAATGAGAATAAAACCCACTCCACAAATTTAGCATCTATGTAACATTTAGGAAAATATTAAATCTTACTCTTCGTTTGAACAAATTTTCCTACCAGAAATTTACATACATTTTATCCATGTTTATATAATACTGACTCTTTCATTCAATGTCAAATTTTTTTTCATGATATTGAGTTTCAATACTGCTCTATTGATTACAGAAGCTACAGTTTAAGCTCTCTGGAGGTGCATTTAAAATTACTTTATTAAAATTTCTATTTCATTTGAACCTTTTTGAGTTTACCATGATACTTTTGAATTATTATGCCGAACTAAACTTTTGAATTATTATGCCGAACTAAATGAATTTTGCACTATATAAATGTTTAATATATTTAAATTATTCTACCCAAAACCCCTTAATGAGGTTTATAACTGCTTTGATTTATAGGGAATTTGTAAGGAGTTGGGGTTATTAATAGGTTTTAATGTGAGATTTATAGTAAATGTATTTAATTTAATCACTTAAAATACACTTTTGGGTCTTGTGTGAAAGATTTGAAGTTTATCTTACTTAATCACAGCTCTATCTGCTCTATTAATATCACCCATCTTGAGTTTGGTTTTATTATTAGTGACTCTGCATTTGCTTCATTGATTGAGAGACTTTAGTTTTATCTATAAACTATTTAATTCTTTGGTTAGCATCCTTCTTGCACCTTGTTGAGAAGTAATCATTTTGAGGCATATAACAATCTATTATAATTGCTGCCATAGCTAACACATCCCATTGAGAGTCTCCATCGCTCCAGTCTTCTCTTTCTGGATAATAGCCTGGAGTTCCTAATACACTTCCAAGCCTTGATACTTCCACTCTTAGTGCTCTATCGAAATCAATAATTGTTACTGTTACTGGTGAAAAGTTCAACATAATATTCTCAGGCTTGAGATCTCAGTGAACAAAGCCTAAGTTATGTAGCTCCTTGGTACATTTATTGTTTAAAATGCAATTAATGCAAGTTATCTATGATTTTCTATGACAAGTTTTGAAATCTCTGAGGCATTTCAAACAGTGATAGTCTGAAAGCCATGATCTTTGGCAACTAGAACAGTATCTAGCTCTATTAAGTATTTTCCCTCTTGAAATTTGCTTGAGTGAGTACTTGATAATCATTTGTAAACTCTATTTAATTCTTATCATCACTTATGGGATAAGTGAAAGGATATAATTTGTAAGCATACTGATGATTCTTGATAACTTTCATATCATAGGAGTCCTCTAGAATTAGATAGCTTTAGAGTGAGGTATCTAAATCAATCTATGCAAGTACTGGAATTTCCTAGTATTTTATTCTAATCATGATTTTAGTGACCTCTGAATGCTAATAGGTTGCGTGCAATCCTCACATACTCTGATTCGCTTGCTTGTTAAAGCTCAGCAACTTAAAGAGGCTCCCTTGCTTTTCTTTTGTTAAGGAACTTCAGTTGAGTGTCTTAATCTTCAACTTCTATATCTTTCTTGTGGGCTTTTAAAAGATGCTTCTTTAAGTCTCTTGTGTGTGAGTACTGTTTATGGCACTCAAAGCAATCATACTTTCCATCAACTTTGTCATGTTTTAAATATTACAGTAAGCTTAGCTTCCTTATGGACCTAAATATACCTGCGCCAACTTGATTTAAGAGTGAAGTCTCTTTCACACTTCTCACAAAAATAAACTACCACTTCCTCTGCTTACATTGAAATTTCAATTCTAACTTTCCCCTCCTCTCTATCTCCCACACACTTGTTTGTCATTTTTTTATTTTATATAATTAATTTCTATAATAATAAAAAAAGACCTAAAGTGATAGCTCTGGTAGTTCTTAATGAAAGTTATTCTCACATCTTTCACATATTTTATTGCTGTGAAAGGTAAGACTTCAAAATTGCTTTTCTTAAAATGTTATCTCTCATAATTAAATTTGAATTTAAATTATAAGTTTGCCTCTACAACTGAAAGCTTTTTTGAGAGCTTTGCAATCTTGCATGTTTCAAGGAAAGTTTTTAGAGTATTATTGAAGAAAAAAATGAGTTCTACGGGACGATTTAGCTTTAAAAGTGGATCAGGAAGTCACCATTTTTATTTTCAATAATAAGTTGAATAAAGCAATTACCAACTTAGGAGTTGCAACTAATTAAGTAAGTCCTGCTTTAGTTGGTATTTTGTGATTAAAATTAGGGTGCTTTTAATTAAGTACGTACCAATTTAAATTTTAAAATATGGAACTATTTTAGTTAAAATTGAAATCAATCTCTAAAGTTTGAAACCAGTTCAAAATATCTTCTCCATATCCTTCTTAGAGGTTGACCTCCTATAGGATGCCCATATTTAATAGTAAGTTTTACAGAGGTATATAATTGAAATCAATAAACTTAAATTTGCTTATCATTTCTTAGATCTGTAAACAAGATGGAGTCAATGAATGATGCAATGAAAAGAGAGCAAGCACAAGAATTGATTCAAAAATTTAGAAGCAAGGAGGATTTGCATCGCTACCTGGTGCAGCAAGGTAATAAACTCATAGT
>ARYC01019964.1:0-14336 GCA_000711775.1 Oxytricha trifallax
AGCTTAGCTTCCTTATGGACCTAAATATACCTGCGCCAACTTGATTTAAGAGTGAAGTCTCTTTCACACTTCTCACAAAAATAAACTACCACTTCCTCTGCTTACATTGAAATTTCAATTCTAACTTTCCCCTCCTCTCTATCTCCCACACACTTGTTTGTCATTTTTTATTTTATATAATTAATTTCTATAATAATAAAAAAAGACCTAAAGTGATAGCTCTGGTAGTTCTTTAATGAAAGTTATTCTCACATCTTTCACATATTTTATTGCTGTGAAAGGTAAGACTTCAAAATTGCTTTTCTTAAAATGTTATCTCTCATAATTAAATTTGAATTTAAATTATAAGTTTGCCTCTACAACTGAAAGCTTTTTTGAGAGCTTTGCAATCTTGCATGTTTCAAGGAAAGTTTTTAGAGTATTATTGAAGAAAAAAATGAGTTCTACGGGACGATTTAGCTTTAAAAGTGGATCAGGAAGTCACCATTTTTATTTTCAATAATAAGTTGAATAAAGCAATTACCAACTTAGGAGTTGCAACTAATTAAGTAAGTCCTGCTTTAGTTGGTATTTTGTGATTAAAATTAGGGTGCTTTTAATTAAGTACGTACCAATTTAAATTTTAAAATATGGAACTATTTTAGTTAAAATTGAAATCAATCTCTAAAGTTTGAAACCAGTTCTCAAAACCTTCTCCATATCCTTCTTAGAGGTTGACCTCCTATAGGAAGCCCATATTTAATAGTAAGTATTACAGAGGTAAATAATTGAAATCAATAAACTTAAATTTGAATATAATTTCTTATATCTGCAAACAAGATGGAGTCAATGAATGATGCAATGAAAAGAGTGCAAGCTTAAGAATTGGTTCAAAGATTTAAAAGCAAGGAGGATTTGCATCGCTACCTGGTGCAACAAGGTAATGAACTCATAATAACTAATCTTGATTATGTAGTTCTTTGTTCCTGCCAACGATGGAAGGAACTAAAATTTAATTTCTAAGAACGATGCTCTGCGAAGAGAAGAAAGCATTGAAAACTTAAGATGTAAAGTTTGCAGAGATTCCAAACTATCCAGAAATTTCAGCTTCCAATATAATGATGCTATGAATAACCTAGAGATTTCGCAGTCCTGCTTATAAAGAAGCAGTTGTCAAATAAACTACTTAAGGAAAATATTTCTTTGGCATATTTTCAACAATTCAAGGAGATAACTTGATAGAAATTATTCAAGAGTTTCATATGAAAAAGTACATTATCTCTTCCGAAGATACGGACAAACAAGGGATCAAGATAAGTGAGTGTTGGCTTTCAGCGTTGAAGAAGCACCCTTATATTTATAGCAAGATTTGTTGCTTAATTTTTTATAAGATTTTGGTACTTACATCTTCATGATGAATAGGAATAGGATAGAGCTATTCAAGAGAGCGACCAGTTCAAACAAGTTATGCAAGTTAGTAATGATTTATTCAAATATTAAGTCCAAAAATAATAATAATAATGATAATAATTAATCCTCATCGGGGGCTCAAGGCCCCCCGGATGAATATATATGTGATATATATATATAAGGGACGTGCCCTTTTAATTTTAAGTTAAATCTTTTTACAATCTCAAATTTGTCCTTTGTCTGTCATTTCATTTAATATGTCTTGTAACTCTTTCATGAGTTAGAAGTTCTTTCTATCTTTTTGTCTGTGTCTTTCCATCTAGTGAAAATAGATTTGTTCTTTGTAGAACTCAGTAATCTATCTTGATAACTCTACTGCTTCTTCTGCAGGAGTTTAGTAATGTCTATCTTCGTAGACTGTGAAGTCAATAAATTCATTCAATTACTATTAAACATTCTGATTGTTTGTTAGGTATTGAAAAGACTTCTCCATACATGTTTGTTTGTTGCATAGTAGACACCATGTACTATTATATTTAAGGTGTGATAGGTTCGCCATTATTATTGTTTGGTATTAAATATATTATAATAGTTAGAGGCCTTGACTTATTAAATACTAAATATTTTATGTAGATATCTGATATCTTTAGTTTTATTGGATAGAACTTAAATTTATAGTATTAAATCCATCGGGTTTAGGGATTTAGGGGTCTCGGGGTTTTGTGGTGTCCCAGCGTAGCTGGTAAAAGGGCCTAATACTAGTAGTAGAGGTCGTTGTTTTATTATTGGGGCTTGCAACTGTGATGTATGGTCCCATTGATTACTTGGTATTAAATAGTAGTATTCAAGCTATTTGATCATTCGATATTTTTATTATTAAGTATCAATTATTGTTTGGGTGATTCACCTCGTATCTTAGTGGTTACTTGGGTGATTCATGAGTGATTCCTTAATTCTTCATTTGGGTGATTCAGTGAATATCTTAGTGTTGATTTTTGGGTGATTCTTCAAATATCTTGTGTCAGATGGGATTTGCCATTGGGACCTATTTAGTAGGTAAGTAGTAGTGCCAATGGTGGAGGAGATTGATTCTTCCTCTTCAACTAAACAACTTGTTCTTTTTACGGGTATAGTTGTTTGGTTGGTATTAGAGTGTGATGGTTTATGTGTAGATTTTAATGATTATAGAAAGATGTCGCATTCAGTATTAGGTAGTATATACTGAAGGTTGTTTTCTTCTTGTGAAATGTTATCCTTACCATATTTGGTATTGGGTAGATGACTAGTTATTATGGACTTTTGAAGGAGAACTTTGTGTCTTAGTAGAACTTCTAAGAGTTAAATTCTCGATGAATGAGATTGGAGTGGACTTGGTTTTTCTGTAGTTCAATGTTTGGTTTGTTGTAGTCTTATCATGTGCTTCATAGAAGTCACAACTACTTTTGAGTTTATGTTCCTTAGATGAAGGAGCTACTCGCGAAGGTGGCTTAGTTAGTTGAAGCTACAGTTAGAAAGTTAGTTTCATATGCTGGATCTGGTTGAGAGAGCCGGAATAACTCCTACTACTCTCGCTGGTTCAACTTCCAAAGATTTATTTGTGCCACTCTAGTGGAAGTTCTTGTCTGGATCTGTATGAAAAGTTTTGTAATCTCGGGCAGTACGACTAACGTTTTAGTCAACTATGTTCCCTTAATTTTTCTAACTTTCTAATTTAATAATTTCCCAAAGTCAAATGGAACAGATCCGGAGCTGGCAGTAATTGAAGAAACTTTATATTTTGTAGTAAGTTAATATTTAAAATATTATTAATATCACGAGTCAGTGCTTTTCTAAAGCAGTGTTCCAAGTAGTTGCATAATCCACCGTGAAAAGATATCTTCACGTGTCTTTAGGGGATCTTCAGGATATCTTCCTTAAGATTATTTAAAAAGAATAGGCCCTAAAATAGAATATAATTGATATCATAATTTCTCTTTCCTCTATTAGTTTACTACTGGATTCTTATCAGATTATAAATTTCATTGAGCTCTTTTAAATTTAATTAAAATTAGAAGACTTAACAAGGCATTGAAAATATTAATTGGGTAAATATTAAAAATACATTAAAAAAAATTAAGAAATTTTTTCATAGAATATACAAATTCAACAGAAGCACTCTCTCTTCAAACCATAGTACATCATTTTGTATTTCTCAAAGCATTTACGATCATAAAACTTTTGCAAATTACTTTTTATATAGAAGAAACCTATAATTGAACCCCTATAACCCACATTATTATAGCTTGAACTTCTACTCTTAAAGTCCACATCATTACAGACCCACTTCAACAAATTCTAACTCAGTTTATATAAAACGCTTTTGCTTATCAAATTTCTCACAATGAATAAATAAAATGTTATTCTACATTTTTTTGGATGGATTGCAAAAAAAGTAAGACAATACATGATACCATAATTTGTTCTTAGAAATGTAGAAGTAATGTTTTAAACACCATCATCTTTTTAATGAAGAAAAATATAAAGATTATTATTCAAAGAAAAATTGTAGTAATTACAATATCAAGCACTTTTAAATAATGTATTGAGCTTACTGGTTAGGTAAATCCTATATCTTGTAAAAATCAAACAAATGAAATAAAACTTTCTGTTCAATTCAAATTAAAAGAAGGAGTTAATGTTGGAATATAGAAATAGCTCAATAAACTTATGATTCTAATACTTGTTTCACTTTTTTATTTTTTAGTTAACCCACAAGAGCCATTTTAATGAAATGACTATAACATGAGCATTCCTAAAATGTGGATAAAGTTAAGAATTTTTACTGGACAGAGACCACATTAATTTTTCCGATCTTTGTTAATTACAGGTCATCTTAAGCAATACATAATGACATAAGTTGCCATATCCAAAATCTCAAAGTATGTCTTTGAAACTTGTGGTTAATTAGCCTCCAACACATGCATGTTTATTTAGTCACCCTATAATATTAGTTGAGTAGTGAGATCTTCAATATCCTTAGTCCATGCAAATTATATCTTCCCCTAAATATTAACTGTTTAAAGATCATTCTTTGCACTGATCTGATAGTTACTAATGAGAATAAAACCCACTCCACAAATTTAGCATCTATGTAACATTTAGGAAAATATTAAATCTTACTCTTCGTTTGAACAAATTTTCCTACCAAAAATTTACATACATTTTATCCATGTTTATATAATACTGACTCTTCCATTCAATGTCAAAATTTTTTCATGATATTGAGTTTCAATACTGCTCTATTGATTACAGAAGCTACAGTTTAAGCTCTCTGGAGGTGCATTTAAAATTACTTTATTAAAATTTCTATTCCATTTGAACCTTTTTTGAGTTTACCCTGATACTTTTGAATTATTATGCCGAACTAAATGAATTTTGCACTATATAAATGTTTAATATATTTAATTATTCGTTACCCCAGAACCCCTTAATGAGGTTTATAACTGCTTTGATTTATAAGGAATTTGTAAGGAGTTGGGGTTATTTATAGGTTTTAATGTGAGATTTATAGTAATGTATTTAATTTAATCACTTAAAATACACTTTTGGGTCTTGTGTGAAAGATTTGAAGTTTATCTTACTTAATCACAGCTCTATCTGCTCTATTAATATCACCCATCTTGAGTTTGGTTTTATTATTAGTGACTCTGCCATTTGCTTCATTGATTGAGAGACTTTAGTTTTATCTATAAACTATTTAATTCTTTGGTTAGCATCCTTCTTGCACCTTGTTGAGAAGTAATCATTTTGAGGCATATAACAATCTATTATAATTGCTGCCATAGCTAACACATCCCATTGAGAGTCTCCATCGCTCCAGTCTTCTCTTTCTGGATAATAGCCTGGAGTTCCTAATACACTTCCAAGCCTTGATACTTCCACTCTTAGTGCTCTATCGAAATCAATAATTGTTACTGTTACTGGTGAAAAGTTCAACATAATATTCTCAGGCTTGAGATCTCAGTGAACAAAGCCTAAGTTATGTAGCTCCTTGGTACATTTATTGTTTAAAATGCAATTAATGCAAGTTATCTATGATTTTCTATGACAAGTTTTGAAATCTCTGAGGCATTTCAAACAGTGATAGTCTGAAAGCCATGATCTTTGGCAACTAGAACAGTATCTAGCTCTATTAAGTATTTTCCCTCTTGAAATTTGCTTGAGTGAGTACTTGATAATCATTTGTAAACTCTATTTAATTCTTATCATCACTTATGGGATAAGTGAAAGGATATAATTTGTAAGCATACTGATGATTCTTGATAACTTTCATATCATAGGAGTCCTCTAGAATTAGATAGCTTTAGAGTGAGGTATCTAAATCAATCTATGCAAGTACTGGAATTTCCTAGTATTTTATTCTAATCATGATTTTAGTGACCTCTGATGCTAAGAGGTTGCGTGCAATCCTCACATACTCTGATTCGCTTGCCTGTTAAAGCTCAGCAACTTAAAGAGGCTCCCTTGCTTTCCTTTGTTGAGCAACTTCAGTTGAGTGTCTTAATCTTCAACTACTATCTCTTTCTTGTGGGCTTTTAAAAGATGCTTCTTTAAGTACCTTGTATGAGAGTACTGCTTATGACACTCAAAGCAATCATACTTTCCATCAACTTTGTCATGTTTTAAATATACAGTAAGCTTAGCTTCCTTATGGACCTAAATATACCTGCGCCAACTTGATTTAAGAGTGAAGTCTCTTTCACACTTCTCACAAAAATAAACTACCACTTCCTCTGCTTACATTGAAATTTCAATTCTAACTTTCCCCTCCTCTCTATCTCCCACACACTTGTTTGTCATTTTTTATTTTATATAATTAATTTCTATAATAATAAAAAAAGACCTAAAGTGATAGCTCTGGTAGTTCTTAATGAAAGTTATTCTCACATCTTTCACATATTTTATTGCTGTGAAAGGTAAGACTTCAAAATTGCTTTTCTTAAAATGTTATCTCTCATAATTAAATTTGAATTTAAATTATAAGTTTGCCTCTACAACTGAAAGCTTTTTTGAGAGCTTTGCAATCTTGCATGTTTCAAGGAAAGTTTTTAGAGTATTATTGAAGAAAAAAATGAGTTCTACGGGACGATTTAGCTTTAAAAGTGGATCAGGAAGTCACCATTTTTATTTTCAATAATAAGTTGAATAAAGCAATTACCAACTTAGGAGTTGCAACTAATTAAGTAAGTCCTGCTTTAGTTGGTATTTTGTGATTAAAATTAGGGTGCTCCTAATTAAGTACGTACCAATTTAAATTTTAAAATATGGAACTATAACAGTAAAAATTGAAATCAATCTCTAAAGTTTGAAACCAGTTCAAAAAACCTTCTCAATATCATTCTTAGAGGTTGACCTCCTATAGGATGCCCATATTTAATAGTAAGTTTACAGAGGAATATAATTGAAATCAATAAACTTAAATTTGAATATCATTTCTTAGATCTGTAAACAAGATGGAGTCAATGAATGATGCAATGAAAAGAGGGCAAGCACAAGAATTGATTCAAAGATTTAGAAGCAAGGAGGATTTGCATCGTACCTGATGCAGCAAGGTAATGAACTCATACTAACTAAACTTGATTATGTATTTTGGTTTGCTCATGCCAGCTATGGAAGGTACCAACATTTTATTTCGAAGAGCTTTACTCTGCGAAGAAGAAAGCATTGAAAACTTAAGATTTAAGTTTGGAGAGATTCTAAACTATCCAGAAATTTCAGCTTCCAATATAATGATGCTATGAATAACCTAGAGATTTCGCAGTCCTGCTTATAAAGAAGCAGTTGTCAAATAAACTACTGAAAGAAAATATTTCTTTGGCATACTTGCAACAATTAAAGGAGATAACGTGAAAGAAATTATTCAAGAATCTCATAAGAAAAAGTACAGCATCTCTTCAGAAGATAAGGACAAACAAGGGATCAAGATAAGCGAGAGCTGGCTATAAGAGTTGAAGAAGCACCCATATATTTAAAGCAAGATTGTTTAATTCTTTAGAAAAATCTGGTACTGACATCCTCATGATGAAGGAATAGAGCAAGCTTCACAGAGAGCGAAAGTCGCAGACAAAGTATGAAGTTAGCAAGAGACTTTATTCAAATCATTAAGTCCCAAGTAAATAATAATAATAATGATAATAATTAATCCTCATCGGGGGCTCAAGGCCCCCCGGATGAATATATATGTGATATATATATATAAGGGACGTGCCCTTTTAATTTTAAGTTAAATCTTTTTACAATCTCAAATTTGTCCTTTGTCTGTCATTTCATTTAATGTTTCTTGTAACTCTTTCATGAGTTAGAAGTTCTTTCTATCTTTTTGTCTGTGTCTTTCCATCTAGTGAAAATAGATTTGTTCTTTGTAGAACTCAGTAATCTATCTTGATAACTCTACTGCTTCTTCTGCAGGAGTTTAGTAATGTCTATCTTCGTAGACTGTGAAGTCAATAAATTCATTCAATTACTATTAAACATTCTGATTGTTTGTTAGGTATTGAAAAGACTTCTCCATACATGTTTGTTTGTTGCATAGTAGACACCATGTACTATTATATTTAAGGTGTGATAGGTTCGCCATTATTATTGTTTGGTATTAAATATATTATAATAGTTAGAGGCCTTGACTTATTAAATACTAAATATTTTATGTAGATATCTGATATCTTTAGTTTTATTGGATAGAACTTAAATTTATAGTATTAAATCCATCGGGTTTAGGGATTTAGGGGTCTCGGGGTTTTGTGGTGTCCCAGCGTAGCTGGTAAAAGGGCCTAATACTAGTAGTAGAGGTCGTTGTTTTATTATTGGGGCTTGCAACTGTGATGTATGGTCCCATTGATTACTTGGTATTAAATAGTAGTATTCAAGCTATTTGATCAATTCGATATTTTTATTATTAAGTATCAATTATTGTTTGGGTGATTCACCTCGTATCTTAGTGGTTACTTGGGTGATTCATGAGTGATTCCTTAATTCTTCATTTGGGTGATTCAGTGAATATCTTAGTGTTGATTTTTGGGTGATTCTTCAAATATCTTGTGTCAGATGGGATTTGCCATTGGGACCTATTTAGTAGGTAAGTAGTAGTGCCAATGGTGGAGGAGATTGATTCTTCCTCTTCAACTAAACAACTTGTTCTTTTTACGGGTATAGTTGTTTGGTTGGTATTAGAGTGTGATGGTTTATGTGTAGATTTTAATGATTATAGAAAGATGTCGCATTCAGTATTAGGTAGTATATACTGAAGGTTGTTTTCTTCTTGTGAAATGTTATCCTTACCATATTTGGTATTGGGTAGATGACTAGTTATTATGGACTTTTGAAGGAGAACTTTGTGTCTTAGTAGAACTTCTAAGAGTTAAATTCTCGATGAATGAGATTGGAGTGGACTTGGTTTTTCTGTAGTTCAATGTTTGGTTTGTTGTAGTCTTATCATGTGCTTCATAGAAGTCACAACTACTTTTGAGTTTATGTTCCTTAGATGAAGGAGCTACTCGCGAAGGTGGCTTAGTTAGTTGAAGCTACAGTTAGAAAGTTAGTTTCATATGCTGGATCTGGTTGAGAGAGCCGGAATAACTCCTACTACTCTCGCTGGTTCAACTTCCAAAGATTTATTTGTGCCACTCTAGTGGAAGTTCTTGTCTGGATCTGTATGAAAAGTTTTGTAATCTCGGGCAGTACGACTAACGTTTTAGTCAACTATGTTCCCTTAATTTTTCTAACTTTCTAATTTAATAATTTCCCAAAAATCAATGAACAAAGATGCTGGAGCTGGCAGTAATTGAAGAAACTTTATATTTTGTAGTAAGTTAATATTTAAAATATTATTAATATCACGAGTCAGTGCTTTTCTAAAGCAGTGTTCCAAGTAGTTGCATAATCCACCGTGAAAAGATATCTTCACGTGTCTTTAGGGGATCTTCAGGATATCTTCCTTAAGATTATTTAAAAAGAATAGGCCCTAAAATAGAATATAATTGATATACATAATTTCTCTTTCCTCTATTAGTTTACTACTGGATTCTTATCAGATTATAAATTTCATTGAGCTCTTTTAAATTTAATTAAAATTAGAAGACTTAACAAGGCATTGAAAATATTAATTGGGTAAATATTAAAAATACATTAAAAAAAATTAAGAAATTTTTTCATAGAATATACAAATTCAAGAGAAGCACTCTCTTCAAACCATAGTACATCATTTTGTATTTCTCAAAGCATTTACGATCATAAAACTTTTGCAAATTACTTTTTATATAGAAGAAACCTATAATTGAACCCCCTATAACCCACATTATTATAGCTTGAACTTCTACTCTTAAAGTCCACATCATTACAGACCCACTTCAACAAATTCTAACTCAGTTTATATAAAACGCTTTTGCTTATCAAATTTCTCACAATGAATAAATAAAATGTTATTCTACATTTTTTTGGATGGATTGCAAAAAAAGTAAGACAATACATGATACCATAATTTGTTCTTAGAAATGTAGAAGTAATGTTTTAAACACCATCATCTTTTTAATGAAGAAAAATATAAAGATTATTATTCAAAGAAAAATTGTAGTAATTACAATATCAAGCCTTTTTAAATAATGTATTGAGCTTACTGGTTAGGTAAATCCTATATCTTGTAAAAATCAAACAAATGAAATAAAACTTTCTGTTCAATTCAAATTAAAAGAAGGAGTTAATGTTGGAATATAGAAATAGCTCAATAAACTTATGATTCTAATACTTGTTTCACTTTTTTATTTTTTAGTTAACCCACAAGAGCCATTTTAATGAAATGACTATAACATGAGCATTCCTAAAATGTGGATAAAGTTAAGAATTTTTACTGGACAGAGACCACATTAATTTTTCCGATCTTTGTTAATTACAGGTCATCTTAAGCAATACATAATGACATAAGTTGCCATATCCAAAATCTCAAAGTATGTCTTTGAAACTTGTGGTTAATTAGCCTCCAACACATGCATGTTTATTTAGTCACCCTATAATATTAGTTGAGTAGTGAGATCTTCAATATCCTTAGTCCATGCAAATTATATCTTCCCCTAAATATTACCTGTTTAAAGATCATTCTTTGCACTGATCTGATAGTTACTAATGAGAATAAAACCCACTCCACAAATTTAGCATCTATGTAACATTTAGGAAAATATTAAATCTTACTCTTCGTTTGAACAAATTTTCCTACCAGAAATTTACATACATTTTATCCATGTTTATATAATACTGACTCTTTCATTCAATGTCAAATTTTTTTTCATGATATTGAGTTTCAATACTGCTCTATTGATTACAGAAGCTACAGTTTAAGCTCTCTGGAGGTGCATTTAAAATTACTTTATTAAAATTTCTATTTCATTTGAACCTTTTTGAGTTTACCATGATACTTTTGAATTATTATGCCGAACTAAACTTTGAATTATTATGCCGAACTAAATGAATTTTGCACTATATAAATGTTTAATATATTTAATTATTCGTAACCCCAGAACCCCTTAATGAGGTTTATAACTGCTTTGATTTATTGGAATTGAGATTAGATTTATAATTGAAAGCTTGTGAAATAACTATTTAATTTATATGTGAAATGAGAGGATATTTTATTCTATAGATGTCTTTTACTCTTTGAATAATTTATCATTCTTTTAGAATTTTAGATCTTCATGTTGACTATCTCAAATAATCAAATTACTGATAAATGAATGAAGAAAATATTGTGAGTCTTGTGCAACAATTAATTATTTTTAATTAAGATTTTATTTGAGAAATCTAGTATTTCGAATTATCTCAAACTGTAACTGCACTAGCACTTTTCAAAGAGAATTTTAAAATTTAGGTTTAATATCCAAAACCATATTGATCTACTCTATAATTTGTGAAATAGCCATAATTTAATTGTTTGTGAAAATAAGTATTCAAATTAGTCGCCTAGTCTTTATGAATTAATTATGTACAAAATAGGCTCTTTAAAGCTTTGTTAATGTATATGATAGAATTTTACGCTGTTATTTTGCCTAATTTTTAAAACTTGCTTAATCTCGTAATAGAAATTTTTTTAACTATTATGAAGAGTCTATAAGGAGTGAGCTTCCATAGTAAAGGAAAAAAAGCTCTCCATCTTTAGTAAAGTTTGATGTAGCATTTGAATTGTAGAATGTATCATCGACATTTTAAAAATCAGCAAACAGTATACCGCACTGATTTTGATAAGATTTTATTAAAATTGAATCTCTAACAACGAATCTTAAGTTTGTGTTTAATTCGATAAATGACATTATTATGAAATTGTTAGAAAGGTTAAATTATTAATCTGATCTAATAGAGGTAAGTTTGGCATTATTACATCTCCAGCTTAAATATGAAAATACCTTAAACATTTTTATTAAAATAGGTGCTCTCTATTATCAAAGGGTTTCTGGTGCTTTGAGTTGCTTTGATAAGGTATCTCCTGATGTGAAACTGTTATTTGCTTATAGCAATTTATTTTGAATTGTCTATATTTATGAATTAATTTAATTTGACAATTGCTTGATCTCCTGAGATAATGTTGTTCTTTTTGTTCTAATTGCTTTAGAAAATTACATAAATTAGTTCAGGTTGGTTAATCCAAAATCTTTTAATTCACCAAATAGAAAGAAGTAAACCTATGAATTTTATTGAGACATTTTTAAAGGTTGAATTCTTAATTGGATTGCTCATTTTCACTTAGTTCTTTATATCGAATAATTTTTGAGTGACCTTCATATCTGTATTTTTTTAGATGAATCAATCAAATGTAGTATTTTCAATTGAGAATACTTAATTACTTTGATTTCTTATAAAAGTTGTATATGTATATATTCCTATAGATTTACTATAACGAATGTGGCAATTCATCCTTTTATTTGTAAACGCTGAATTAGAAGTTAAAAATTTCTTTAAAGTATGATCTTACATCATTTAAAGTTTTATTCTAAAGTAGTCTTACTTTAACTATAGTAAATTTTGTATCTAAGAAGAACAGATTATTAAATAATTAATCAAGTTCCAGTTCTTGAATACTAGCACCTTTATGAAACAATATTCATTTTTACTCATTGATTCTAGAGAAGAATTTGAAAAAATAATTCAATAAAATGGCAAAATAAGAACAATTTAATAGTATAACTAATATTGTTTTCTTGAGTTTTGTTGTTAGTAATTTTAATATTTTCAATTCTTAAATTATTGTGTAATTAAATTGAAGTTACAGTTCTTGCTCCTAAATTACAGTTTATAAAAGACTTATTTTATAAAAAATAGAGAATGCTTATATGGCTTCCAATTAATTTTTACTGATATGTTTAGAGAGGATCATATGTGACATTTTTCTAAGTTTAATTTGATTTATTAATATTCTAGCTTCTACTACCATATATGGTTTTTATTTATAATCATCTAAATATACTAAAAAGGAAAAATTCAATACCACTTTTGAAGATTATTTAAAAGAATGATACTGAACTTCTGAATATTTTGAATTCTTATCTTTAACTAATTAAAATTAGTTTATTATGAGATAAATTTTCAATACTTAGCTTGCTAACAGTGTAGAAGGTTTTATTTTTTGAGTCAAATTTTATAGATTTCGTGATTTTAAGCAACTCAAAATTTCAGTCATACGTTAACTTCAGATCCAAACTAATTTTAATCAAGTAGTGATCTGATCTTATTATTTGCCAATCTAACAGTAAGATTATTTGAATTTTATTAGATACTGAATTATAGTATTTGAAAATAATCAGTAATGTTTGTCTTTAGAGTACTTCTCTTTTGTTAAGAAGATATCCTGAAAATACCCTGAAACACGTTAAAATATTCTTGGTGGTGGCGACTGCAACAACTTGGAACACTGCGCTAGGAAAGAATGATAATATTAAATATTATCTCTCTCCATATTATTAATAACAGTTGGAATTGGTAATGAATAATCACACAATGTCAATTTTAATATAAGGAAGTTAAGGAATTAGGGATCTAGTATGATCCCGAAGCTGTATTAATAAATGTTAGTTACTTATTTATATGATTAGTTTTACATTTTTATTTTAGAATAATTCCCCATTTTGAAATTTATATTATTAACATTTAATTAATTATCAAAATAAAATAAATAAATTATTTGAACTACTAAATTATTATATAAAAATACCAACGCTATAAATTAAACAAATTATTAATAAAATAACTATTGTTTTACCACCACTTGCCAATCCAGCCACTTCTGCTGCTCGCCACATTAGCTTTTCGCATAATTCATTGCTTATAGGCGGGTCTTTACACTCTATTATTCACGAGCATCAATCAAACACATCCTAGTGCTTTCCTAATGTTGGATCACTCTAACGTAATAATCGCGTTACCATATGATGAAAATAGTAGTAAACGATATTAACGTTAGAGTGACCCAACATTAGGAAAGCACTGGGATGTGTTTGATTGATGCATGTGAATAATAGAGTGTAAAGGCCTGCCTAGAAGCAATAGAATTATGTGAAAAGCTAATGGTGGAATGACGCAGCAGAAGTAGGCTGGATTGGGGAGAGGTGGTAAAAATAATAGTAACATTGATAATTGTTTTGATAAGTAGCATGTAAATATAATATAGATATAAAATAGAAATAAAGAAGGATAATTAAATATCATAATTTAAAATTATTAATACTCAAATTGATTTAATTATAAGATGTTTTATTTATATAATAAATACAAAATTTTGTACAAAAATTAAATATAACCCTAATCTAATTTTTAAAATCAATAAAATAGGATGTAAACAGAGAACAAGGTCTTTGATAATTCTGGATTTCATAATTAGAATAGGTTTAAATTAATTATTATTATATATTTTTAATTATTTTGATTAATCTCTA
>ARYC01019966.1:0-14508 GCA_000711775.1 Oxytricha trifallax
ATGAAATGACTATAACATGAGCATTCCTAAAATGTGGATAAAGTTAAGAATTTTTACTGGACAGAGACCACATTAATTTTTCCGATCTTTGTTAATTACAGGTCATCTTAAGCAATACATAATGACATAAGTTGCCATATCCAAAATCTCAAAGTATGTCTTTGAAACTTGTGGTTAATTAGCCTCCAACACATGCATGTTTATTTAGTCACCCTATAATATTAGTTGAGTAGTGAGATCTTCAATATCCTTAGTCCATGCAAATTATATCTTCCCCTAAATATTACCTGTTTAAAGATCATTCTTTGCACTGATCTGATAGTTACTAATGAGAATAAAACCCACTCCACAAATTTAGCATCTATGTAACATTTAGGAAAATATTAAATCTTACTCTTCGTTTGAACAAATTTTCCTACCAGAAATTTACATACATTTTATCCATGTTTATATAATACTGACTCTTTCATTCAATGTCAAATTTTTTTTCATGATATTGAGTTTCAATACTGCTCTATTGATTACAGAAGCTACAGTTTAAGCTCTCTGGAGGTGCATTTAAAATTACTTTATTAAAATTTCTATTTCATTTGAACCTTTTTGAGTTTACCATGATACTTTTGAATTATTATGCCGAACTAAACTTTTGAATTATTATGCCGAACTAAATGAATTTTGCACTATATAAATGTTTAATATATTTAATTATTCGTAACCCCAGAACCCCTTAATGAGGTTTATAACTGCTTTGATTTATTGGAATTGAGATTAGATTTATAATTGAAAGCTTGTGAAATAACTATTTAATTTATATGTGAAATGAGAGGATATTTTATTCTATAGATGTCTTTTACTCTTTGAATAATTTATCATTCTTTTAGAATTTTAGATCTTCATGTTGACTATCTCAAATAATCAAATTACTGATAAATGAATGAAGAAAATATTGTGAGTCTTGTGCAACAATTAATTATTTTTAATTAAGATTTTATTTGAGAAATCTAGTATTTCGAATTATCTCAAACTGTAACTGCACTAGCACTTTTCAAAGAGAATTTTAAAATTTAGGTTTAATATCCAAAACCATATTGATCTACTCTATAATTTGTGAAATAGCCATAATTTAATTGTTTGTGAAAATAAGTATTCAAATTAGTCGCCTAGTCTTTATGAATTAATTATGTACAAAATAGGCTCTTTAAAGCTTTGTTAATGTATATGATAGAATTTTACGCTGTTATTTTGCCTAATTTTTAAAACTTGCTTAATCTCGTAATAGAAATTTTTTTAACTATTATGAAGAGTCTATAAGGAGTGAGCTTCCATAGTAAAGGAAAAAAAGCTCTCCATCTTTAGTAAAGTTTGATGTAGCATTTGAATTGTAGAATGTATCATCGACATTTTAAAAATCAGCAAACAGTATACCGCACTGATTTTGATAAGATTTTATTAAAATTGAATCTCTAACAACGAATCTTAAGTTTGTGTTTAATTCGATAAATGACATTATTATGAAATTGTTAGAAAGGTTAAATTATTAATCTGATCTAATAGAGGTAAGTTTGGCATTATTACATCTCCAGCTTAAATATGAAAATACCTTAAACATTTTTATTAAAATAGGTGCTCTCTATTATCAAAGGGTTTCTGGTGCTTTGAGTTGCTTTGATAAGGTATCTCCTGATGTGAAACTGTTATTTGCTTATAGCAATTTATTTTGAATTGTCTATATTTATGAATTAATTTAATTTGACAATTGCTTGATCTCCTGAGATAATGTTGTTCTTTTTGTTCTAATTGCTTTAGAAAATTACATAAATTAGTTCAGGTTGGTTAATCCAAAATCTTTTAATTCACCAAATAGAAAGAAGTAAACCTATGAATTTTATTGAGACATTTTTAAAGGTTGAATTCTTAATTGGATTGCTCATTTTCACTTAGTTCTTTATATCGAATAATTTTTGAGTGACCTTCATATCTGTATTTTTTTAGATGAATCAATCAAATGTAGTATTTTCAATTGAGAATACTTAATTACTTTGATTTCTTATAAAAGTTGTATATGTATATATTCCTATAGATTTACTATAACGAATGTGGCAATTCATCCTTTTATTTGTAAACGCTGAATTAGAAGTTAAAAATTTCTTTAAAGTATGATCTTACATCATTTAAAGTTTTATTCTAAAGTAGTCTTACTTTAACTATAGTAAATTTTGTATCTAAGAAGAACAGATTATTAAATAATTAATCAAGTTCCAGTTCTTGAATACTAGCACCTTTATGAAACAATATTCATTTTTACTCATTGATTCTAGAGAAGAATTTGAAAAAATAATTCAATAAAATGGCAAAATAAGAACAATTTAATAGTATAACTAATATTGTTTTCTTGAGTTTTGTTGTTAGTAATTTTAATATTTTCAATTCTTAAATTATTGTGTAATTAAATTGAAGTTACAGTTCTTGCTCCTAAATTACAGTTTATAAAAGACTTATTTTATAAAAAATAGAGAATGCTTATATGGCTTCCAATTAATTTTTACTGATATGTTTAGAGAGGATCATATGTGACATTTTTCTAAGTTTAATTTGATTTATTAATATTCTAGCTTCTACTACCATATATGGTTTTTATTTATAATCATCTAAATATACTAAAAAGGAAAAATTCAATACCACTTTTGAAGATTATTTAAAAGAATGATACTGAACTTCTGAATATTTTGAATTCTTATCTTTAACTAATTAAAATTAGTTTATTATGAGATAAATTTTCAATACTTAGCTTGCTAACAGTGTAGAAGGTTTTATTTTTTGAGTCAAATTTTATAGATTTCGTGATTTTAAGCAACTCAAAATTTCAGTCATACGTTAACTTCAGATCCAAACTAATTTTAATCAAGTAGTGATCTGATCTTATTATTTGCCAATCTAACAGTAAGATTATTTGAATTTTATTAGATACTGAATTATAGTATTTGAAAATAATCAGTAATGTTTGTCTTTAGAGTACTTCTCTTTTGTTAAGAAGATATCCTGAAAATACCCTGAAACACGTTAAAATATTCTTGGTGGTGGCGACTGCAACAACTTGGAACACTGCGCTAGGAAAGAATGATAATATTAAATATTATCTCTCTCCATATTATTAATAACAGTTGGAATTGGTAATGAATAATCACACAATGTCAATTTTAATATAAGGAAGTTAAGGAATTAGGGATCTAGTATGATCCCGAAGCTGTATTAATAAATGTTAGTTACTTATTTATATGATTAGTTTTACATTTTTATTTTAGAATAATTCCCCATTTTGAAATTTATATTATTAACATTTAATTAATTATCAAAATAAAATAAATAAATTATTTGAACTACTAAATTATTATATAAAAATACCAACGCTATAAATTAAACAAATTATTAATAAAATAACTATTGTTTTACCACCACTTGCCCAATCCAGCCTACTTCTGCTGCTCGCCACATTAGCTTTTCGCATAATTCATTGCTTATAGGCGGGTCTTTACACTCTATTATTCACGAGCATCAATCAAACACATCCTAGTGCTTTCCTAATGTTGGATCACTCTAACGTAATAATCGCGTTACCATATGATGAAAATAGTAGTAAACGATATTAACGTTAGAGTGACCCAACATTAGGAAAGCACTGGGATGTGTTTGATTGATGCATGTGAATAATAGAGTGTAAAGGCCTGCCTAGAAGCAATGAATTATGTGAAAAGCTAATGTGGCGAGCAGCAGAAGTAGGCTGGATTGGGGAGAGGTGGTAAAAATAATAGTAACATTGATAATTGTTTTGATAAGTAGCATGTAAATATAATATAGATATAAAATAGAAATAAAGAAGGATAATTAAATATCATAATTTAAAATTATTAATACTCAAATTGATTTAATTATAAGATGTTTTATTTATATAATAAATACAAAATTTTGTACAAAAATTAAATATAACCCTAATCTAATTTTTAAAATCAATAAAATAGGATGTAAACAGAGAACAAGGTCTTTGATAATTCTGGATTTCATAATTAGAATAGGTTTAAATTAATTATTATTATATATTTTTAATTATTTTGATTAATCTCTAATATAAATTATTTGTCTTTTAATTTATATAATAGTTAAAATCAATCAGATTTGTGATATTAATATAAAATAACAATATTACTATTATTTTGCTAGCACTCGCCAATCCAGCTTCCTTCTCCTGCGCATCTCATTAGCTTTTCGCATAATTCATTGCTTCTTGGCGGGTCTTTACACTCTATTATTCACATGCATCAATCAAACACATCTTAGTGCTTTCCAAATGTTGGATCATTATAACGCAGATATTCTTGTAAAAGATGTAGTGTTCGTTATCTAAGTAAGAGCTATCTACCATTAGGAAAGCACTGGGATGTGTTTGATCGATTCATGTGAATAATAGAGCGTAAAGACCCGCCAAGAAGCAATGAATTATGTGAAAAGCTTATGAGGTGAGCAGGAGAAGGATGCTGGATTGGGTAGTGGTAGTAAAAAAATAGTCATATTGTTAATAATTTGCTTGGGTTTTAGCAAGAAAAATAGACTATAATGCTTTAAAAATAACAATTTTAAATTAAATTAAAGGCATAATTTATGAATATAAAGCTAAATCATATATTAATAACTTATATTAAATATAATAAAACATCATTAAATATAAAAGTCATATTTTTCAAAATCGTTGTCATAATTTTACATTAAAACTCTGACTAAGTACTTCACGATTTCATTAAAATAAGGGAATTTTTAATTTATACTTGTTATAAAAGATTTTAATTTAAAATATGAGACATCCTCTAGTTAATTTAATTTTTTATCATTAATAATATTGTTTTATGAAATGATAATAAGATATTTTCACTTTTTTTCAAAATAATATATATAAAAAAAACCATATCAAAACAATTATCAATGTTACTATTATTTTTACCACCTCTCCCCAATCCAGCCTACTTCTGCTGCTCGCCACATTAGCTTTTCACACAATTCATTGCTTCTAGGCAGGCCTTTACACTCTATTATTCACATGCATCAATCAAACACATCCCAGTGCTTTCCTAATGTTGGGTCACTCTAACGTTAATATCGTTTACTACTATTTTCATCATATGGTAACGCGATTATTACGTTAGAGTGATCCAACATTAGGAAAGCACTAGGATGTGTTTGATTGATGCTCGTGAATAATAGAGTGTAAAGACCCGCCTATAAGCAATGAATTATGCGAAAAGCTAATGTGGCGAGCAGCAGAAGTAGGCTGGATTGGCAAGTGGTGGTAAAACAATAGTTATTTATCTTGTTTTGATATAGTTTTTTTATATATAAATTATTTTGAAAAAAAGAGTAATTTTATTATAAATGACCAGTAATATATATATATATTATCAAATATTAAAACTTTTTAAATTAATCTTAAAACAGTAGAGGAAGTTAATAGTATAAATTAAAATCTCATTTAAGGGATTAGCATAAATAACCTTGATGACGATATTGATAATAATAACATTTAATAACAATTAAACTTGAAATTGTTAATAATTATTCTAACTATATTTTGTATAATCTTTTAATTGATATTACATATATTTATAAAGATTTGATTTTAATTTAAAAATTTCATTTATATTAACTCTATTAAATTTACAAAACTATTAACAATAATACTATTATTTTATTGCCACTCCCCAATCCAGCCTCCTTCTCCTGCTCACCTCATTAGCTTTTCACATAATTCATTGCTTCTAGCCAAGCCTTTACACTCTATTATTCACATGCATCAATCAAACACATCTTAGTGCTTTCCTAATGTTGGATCACTCTAACTTTGATAACGCAGTTCACATTCTAAATTACCTAACTTTCTTCTTGGCGTTATCAAAGTTAGAGTGATCCAACATTAGGAAAGCACTAAGATGTGTTTGATTGATCCATGCGAATAATAGAGTGTAAAGGCTTGGCTAGAAGCAATGAATTATGTGGAAAGCTTATGAGGTAAGTAGGAGAAGGATACTGGATTGGGGAGTGGTAGTAAAATTAATAGTAATATTGATAATAATTTTATATAATAGGTATGAAAATCAAATAATCTATAATAATGTATATTATAATAATATGTAGATGAATAAAATATATATACTACTTGCTATGATTTACTTTTAAAACTGTTTATTTGATTTATTCATAAAACACTTAATCAAAAAACAAATTTACATAATGTGTCAGTCACCTCAAAATCGCTTTTATAATTATTTAGCGTTTTAAATTTGAAAATTAATGAGTTATATTAAGAATATATATATATATATATTTATATAAAATAATGAAAAAATTAGTGAAAAGCAAAATCAAATACATATTTATCTTAATCGTTTAATCGAGAAAACTTTTATGAACTATCTAATTATAGATACGTAGTTTACTTTTATTCACATTCATTATTGTTACTTTGTAGATTCAGTTGCTGCTTATTATTATATTTTTTAGTCTTCCATTTGTTCTCTCAACAGTATTTTTATTTGGCATGTCCCCTCTGTCTTACTTTAATTTGCTTCTTTGTCATCAAAATCTTTACGAACTCCTCCTCTGCCTCCTGAGATTCCTACATTGCTGGTCTCTCCACTGTATTGTCACTCTCTGATCTATCTCCTTCTGAGTTGGAGACCCAACTCAGTAGATAAACAAGGAGAATCGCGTGGAGCCCTTGGCTGCCTCCCCATTCGAAGATCTACCCGTGACTTTCCCTGCAATACTGGTTTAACAAATATGCCGAGATATCTAATGTGAAGACCATCCTCCAGCTGATAAATAAGTCAAGGGGAAGAGGAGAAACTTGTGAATAGGGGTGTTATTGAGGAGAGAGAGCCAGAGTGGCGCGAGAGAAGAGACGATGACGATGGTAACTAAAGAAGAGGATACAGGGCTAGCTACGGAGAGAGCAGAGGTGACAGAGAAAGCTTCAGAGGATAACAAGAAGATGGCAGATGCCTTGGAGGTAGACCACAGTCCCAGGGGCAAGATGATCGAAGATCAATATTTACTCAAGATCCTTGAATTCCCATGTAATGGTTTTTGATTTAAATGATGATGGTTATGAATATGGAGAGAAAATCAAATCTGCAAAAATTGCGAAATTCTCTAGCCTGCTGCTCTTTACCTTTCATGACTAGGCGCTTTCCTCAATGTTGCATTGTAGTGTACCTAGGCAAATTCTCCCATTTTCAAAAGAATTACAATGGTGAGGGAGTGCTTTTACTTATAACTAGGCAGTGGAATCGTGAAGCAGTTTCAAGGTGCTCGCTACGCTCGTTGATTCTCAACCAATGGAGTTCCGATCCACTCTGGTACCTTAGAGTTCCATTACGACTCCTATGCAACGAGGAGAGCCCGCTTAGATCTTGAGAATCAAAGTTGATAAATCCTGAGGCAACAGTGAATTTAGGTCTACTACCACAACTATCTTTCATGTCATAGCTGCAAAGAGAATTATTGCTGAATAAGTTTTCAAGTTTAAAGTCGCGAAGGGTCTTACTCCAAGAGATATTAGATTCAATAAGCAAGCTGTGAGATCAGTCGTTTACATTGCATTCGTTAGAAGAAAGCCCGCAGTTTGCCGAACTCTTAGTGAAAGAGCAATCTCCAGCCTTCTTATGATGAGTAATTGAGCCCTATTCATATTCCTCATCAACTGGTATGTACATGATTCTCTCAACTGCTGATACATTAGTCGTCTTCTTTATTTATCAAAGTCTCAATTACGCATTTAGAGGTTGGATTGTACCCCGGTTCTCTGTAGGCTCAGACGACGGTATGTTCGCTTTAGATAAAGTAACTTTGACAATCGGAAGACGATCACCTTTAATTGTTGTATTGGTAGGTGTCCTTGCACTTTCAAAAAAACTGTTATGCCATCATTCAGATAAATCGAAAATCATGGCAAGTTATTGAGAAATTCAGGCTAAATCATGCGGGATATCAATTGTTACCGCTGTAACGATTAAGTGCCTTTTTTTATTTGGAAAAATAAATCAGTAATATCAAAACTAATTTAAATTAGTTGGTTTTTATTTATTTGCTTTCATCTTATTCTTTAAATTATTTTATAATAAATATTTTTATTTTAAAAATATTAATGTGTATCAAATTTAATTAATTTAACGCATTAATAAAAATCACTATTAATAATATTAATATTATTTTGCTAGCACTCCCCAATTCAGCCTCCTTCTGTTGCGCATCTCATTAGCTTTTCACAAAATTCATTGCTTCTAAGCAGGTCTTTACACTCTATTATTCACATGAATCAATCAAACACATCCCAGTGCTTTCCAAATGGTAGATAACTATAACGCAGATAACGAACACTACATCAATTAAAAGAATATCTGCGTTATAATGATCTTACATTAGGAAAGCACTAGGATGTGTTTGATTGATGCATGTGAATAATAGAGTGTAAAGACCCGCCTAGAAGCAATGGATTATGTAAAGAGCTAATAAGCTGAGCAGGAGAAAGAGGCAAGATTGGGGAGGGTAATAAAATATTAGTAATATTATTAATAGTGATTTTTATTAATGTGTTAAATTAATTAAGATTTGATACACATTAATAATTTTACATATAATCTTAATTTTATATAAATATGATAAATGTTAATAAGAGTATATAAGTTTGTAATATAAAGTTGTTAATATCTTTTTAACTTAATTGTGGTATTAAATCTGATATTAATGAATAAAAAAGTCATTTATAATAGAATCTTTTAAATAATATTTCGTCAGAAATTTCAGATCAATATAATTTAATGTTATTTAATGGTGCATTTAATTTGTGGTAGTGGTTTAGATTTAAAAATGTATCTTAATATTTTTAATTCTTTTGGTCAACAATCATCTATTGCTCATGAAAAACCTTATATTTGATATATTATTTTTAATCATCATGATCATCATCTAGTTATTCAGATTTTATTATTAAATGCTTTGCTGACATTAATATTGGGACTGGTTCCCATCTTCTTGTATATTGATATGTAAATTAGAGTTAAAAATAAAATAAAAATCTAATTTAAATGTAAATGTTGATCTTAGAACTCCTTTAAATACATCAGGCAAGTTGTAAGATACTCATCATAACACTACTTAAGAATTAAAAGGTGAGCATGCCAATAAAATTGATGATCGTTGTTCATTCAAATAGTGTAAAACTGAATGATAAATCCAACCTTGCATTTTTTGATTTTTTTCATTAAAGCTAGCAATAATCAACATATAATCAGCCATATTGAACAAGAAATTTTATTTGAGCAATCATTGTGATTCAAGTTTAAACTCATTGTAAAATTACAACAACACAACTACAGGTGTAGGTGAAGAATCAACTAAATTTGTATGAAAAATGATTTGCCCTTCGTTATGTTGTTCTTTTGTGGGAAATTTTATATATTTATTCTGCAAGGTGTGATAGTATAAATGAAGTTGTAGATGCAGCGTGGTTTCTCAAAGTCACCTTGCGCTTTTTCAAGAACAAAGTTTTTTTTATGGAATTGCTTAATATCTGTAATTTAACCCTTCCTCCCAATCGGAATTGCTTATTACAACTTTAAGGGTATTTTCCCAACTAGAGTAATGAACTCCTTTTTTTGTGAGTTTAGTCCACTCACCCTGATCAACCTCCTTATATCCAAGTTTTAATTAAGAATTTTCAAGCTTTATTCTTAATAGGATTCGCTGTATAAAAAACGAGAAGTAATCTTTCCTTATTTAATTTGATAGGCATTTACAAAATCTCATAATCAACAATGATATTGTATGTTAAGTCTTGCCTAAATCTCCATGAAGGATTCTTCTATACTAATTAGTAAATTATGCGATTAGCTTTGAGATAGACGTCCTCAAATTGCTCCCACATTCTCAAATTCTTGAAATCCTTTTCATACAGCACTGGGTTATAAACTTATAGTTAAATTCTTCACTTTATATGACGCTATAAGTTCATGGCCTATTTTAATTTTAAAAGACACTGATTTGAAGACTTTAATTATTCGTATACTCACATCAGCATCCATGGTTTTTTTCATCTTTTCATTGTGTAGTTGTTTTAGCATTTTTGATCGTGCTTTTCTCTGCCATTGATCCAACTGAATTCATTCAAAAAGTAAATGCATGCTCTCATAGATTTGTACAACTTCTTTTTGTTTTTTTTCTCTTTATTTTGTGATAGTGGATGAAAATGCGAGTTTAAGAGTTGTTTTGAGAATTTCTTATTCTTCATTGAGTTAAACTTCACCAGCTCTGATTCATCAACCATCCTCAGAATATATATACTTGCCAATTATTAAATTAATTGCATTTAATAACTATTCCTTTACTATTTATCAAAATTTATTATTAATATTTGAGAATTATTGAATTTTAGAAATCAAATCTACATAATATTCATAAGAATTTTGCAACAAATTTATAATGAGTAAAAATGAACACATCTTGTAAATTTATCAACTATATTTATTATAGTATTTTTAACTAATTTGTTAGAAAATAAAGTTTAATTGCATTAATTATTTCCATTATTATTATAATATTAAATTCTAATTTATAATGAAGCTGAGAATAAGAAAATTAATCATTATATAATTATCAAATTATCAAATTTAGTCAAATGCTTAATTAAGTATTAAACTATATTATAATAATAAAAAACTAATAGAATATTAAAATTTTTAATAAATTTAAATTTTAGAAAAGTAAAAATTCATAATAAATAAAAAAATACAACAACTTATTTAGAAAAAAATATAAATTTTATAGATGGAACATTTAAAATTAAAAACAATAAAGATTGATATGGTTTATAAAAAATAAAATTTTATTTAATATTAATCATTAAAAGATATTTAATTATAAAAAAATAATAATTTGATAAAAATAGTTGTATTATTTCAATTGATCAAGAGAATAAAAAATTTTTCGCTCTACATCCCTGAGAATGTTTGAAATGAAATTTATTATATTTATTATCGAATTTTATCCACGAAATTTTCTGATTGCTCATTTATGCAATAATTTTCAATAGATTTGCTTTAATCAAGGCACTTCCTTTGGATCGTGAAATGAAAATTGAAAACATGATCATAAAAACTGCAACAACTTTATAAAATGGATATTTAACAAATCACTTAAAATACTAGGAAGAATCCTTATTTTTCTTAAACATCCCTGTAAATGTTGGAATTGAAATTTATTATATTTTAATACCGAATTTTATCCACGAAATTTTCTGATTGCGCATTTATGCATCAATTTTCAATAGATTTGCTTCAATCAAGGCCCTTCTCTTGGATTGTGAAGTGGAAATTGAAAGCAAAATAATATAAACTGCGACAACTTTTTAAAATGCATTATTCTATAATCTTTAAAAATACAAAGAAGAATCTTTATTTTTCGCTCTACATCCCTATGAATCAAAACCTAAAACCCTTTCAGTAGTTTGATTGAGTTTTTTGATTGATAAAAGTAGACTATTAGTGCATACTTTATTAGGGTTTTAATAGGGTTTATGTAGGGGTTTAATGTTTACATATTAGTATTTTAAGTGAGTATATGCGAGGTTTGGGGTCAGTTTATGACAGTGAGTATATAGAGTTATTGTTTAAGTTGCGTTATGGATGTGATGAATATAATGATCAACTCAAGCCTATCCTAAATTAGACGTCTATAGCAAGGCTGCTCCATAAATCTCCTGCTACTGTTAGGTCTCACTGTCTATTAGCATTGAATTTAAAGAGATAGCAACTTAATTCTAAGCTAAGAGAATTCTAAAGTTTTAGCAGCATCATATCGATTATCTTATTAATGATAAGACTCTTAAATACTTGCCTCATTTCTCTCTAGCATAGAGGGCTGTGAGGTTTCATCGCCAATTTCCTGAGCTTCATATATCTGCTTAATCTATAGCTAACATATATAAAAAGAATGGAATATCTTACAAGACAGTCAATCGCATTAAGAGAGTGATTGACTTTAATGTTCCATTTTATAAGGATAATTTAAATTATATATTCGATTATATGCAAAGGGCTTAAGAGCATAATATAAAGTTCATACACGCTGATGAGGCAGTGTTCACCTTTAATACCTTCATATCAAGGTCTTGGTATAAGAGGTACAGCAACATTGAAGTATATGATTAAAAGGTTAAGGTTTAAACTCATGCAATACTTTTGGAATAAGCGAAGATATTGGCCTCGAGACTTATGTTATCCACCCTCGCTCAATAAAGACTGAATAATACATAAAGTTCTTATAATAACTCAGAGATAAGTACGCCGACTAAGAGATTATACTGTTTGTAGATAACTTATCTGTCCATAAAACTAAAGACACGAGGAAGGAATATGAAAGGCTAAATATAATACCTGTATTTAATATTCCATACAGTCCTCAGTTCAATGGAATTGAATTATATTGGGGGTTATTGAAAGGCCACTACAAGAAACTTCTACTCTATCGCTTAATGCACGACTTGAAGATAGATACAGTCGATTTTATAAAGAGTGCTGCAAAAGAGTCAGCGATGATAAAGCTAAAGTATGCGCAAGAGAAGGGAGATTTTGTGTTTATAAATAAGTTTTAGATTTAAACGAATGAATAAGTTCACATATTAAATTAACCCATGAAGTGATTTGGCTTCTCTTTCTTTTCTTCCTCATAAGGCTTGCTTGCGCCCATGTTTCTTTTTTTTGTGCCAGCCCCTGCATTTATGTTCATCTCGTCTGGCTTTTAAAAATCTTTGAAGAGTCTCTTACTCAATTCATACTTTACTTAAGACTTTCTCTCTCTGTTTAATTTGCTGCGCTCTTTCATCAAGTATACAGCAGTTCCAAGTTTTTCTATAAAGTTAGAAGACTAAAGCTTACTTGAGATGAATGGATGCTTCTGCAGTTCCTACATCCAGGTGTCACTGATTTTAATTCCCTGCTTCTCTTTTTCTTCATGAGAGATGCTGTAGCGTTTCTTTTGAGCTTCTTAAATTACTCCATTTAAGTACTCAGGTTTCAGAGTCCCAAGAACACCAAAGAAGAAGTTTCTCTCTGGCAACTTATTCGAGAGCTGTAGCTTTGATGGAAGGTAGAGAGCAACATCTGGATCACTCATAGCATCATGATAAAGATTTGTTACAGAGATTTCAGGGTAGTTAGGTATCTCTATCATTCTAATTCATTAATAATAATAATAATAATAATAATAAATAATAATTAATCCTCATCGGGGGCTCAAGGCCCCCCGGATGAATAAATATGTGATATATATATATATAAGGGACATGCCCTTTTAATTTTTAAGTTAAATCTTTTTACAATCTCAAATTTGTCCTTTGTCTGTCATTTTATTTAATATGTCTTGTAACTCATCCATGAGTTACTTGTTCTTTCTGTCTTTTTGTCTGTGTCTTTCCATCTGGTGAAAATAGATTTTTTCTTTGTAGTACTCTGTGATCTATCTTGATAACTCTACTGCTTCTTCTGCAGGAGTTTAGTAATGTCTATCTTCATAGACTGTGAAATCAATAAATTCGTTCAGCTAAGACTGAACGTTTTGATTGTTAGTTAGGTATTGAAAATATTTCTCCATACATGATTGTTGTTGCATAGTAGACACCATGTACTATTATATTTGAGGTGTGAAAGGTTAGCCATTAAAATTTATTTGTTATTAAATATATTATGGTTCTTAAACCCTTGGCTTATTAAATACTAGAAATTATTGTTAGATATATAATATCTTTAGTCTTATTGGTTGGTTGTCAGATTTATAGTATTATATCTATGGGGTTTAGGGATTTTGGTGTCTCGGGGTTTTGTGGTGTCCGAGCGTAGCTGGTTAAAGGACCTTTTGACTTATAGTGTAGGACGATGTTTGTTATTATAGTATGCAACTATGTTGTATGGTCCCATTGATTACTTGGTATTAAATAGTAGTAATCAAGTTATTTGATCATTCGATATTTCCTTATTAAGTATCAAATATTCATTTGGGTGATTCGCCCTGTATCTTAAGTACTTTGTGTGATTCCTGAGTGATTCCTTAATTTTTCCTTGGGTGATTCTGAGAATATCTTGGGTTATTTTAGGAGTGATTCTTCAAATATCTTGTGTCAGATGGGTTTTATCATTGGGTCCTATTTAGTAGGTAGGAGGTAGTGCCAATGGTGGAGGAGTGAAAAATTTCCTCACCAACTCAAACAACTTGTTCTTTTTGTGTTTTTGTTGTTTGGTTGGTATTGTTAGTGTGATGGTTTTAGTGTTTTTGTTGGTAGAAAGAAGTCGGCGTTCAGTTTTTGGTACTGAAGGTTGTTTTCTCTTGTGAAATGTTATCAATGTCTATTAGGTCTTGATATTGAGTAGGCGGCTAGTTATTATGGACTTTTGAACGAGAGCTTTCATCTTAGTA